>APFE031731932.1:146559-164049 GCA_000404065.3 Pinus taeda
GAAACCTTCAACCGTAAAAGGGAGGCCTCACCCCGCATAAAAGGTAAAACTTCAACCTGAAAAGGGAAGTCTCAACCTATGATGGTTTAAGGATGACCAACAACTCTGGAATGCTTATGCAATTCATGGAACTCTTCCGAGACTGGCAAGAAGCTGGAGTCTTCTGCTAGAGGAAGTGTTCTCAATTTTGTCTCCAGAACTCTTCCAAAACTGGCAAGAAGCTGAAGTCTTCTGCTAGAAGAAGTGTCCCACATCGCCAACTGAAGGCATGTTCAGGCATCTTTGTCTCTGGCTACAACTCTGAAACTGTTGTGGCAGGTTGTGGCTCAGGCTCGTTTGATGTGGCTTTAAAGCTTGTAGATGACCATCATTCCCCCCCTATCAGATACAAGGTGAGAAGATGGAGAAAACTCAACTGCAAGACTGTTCAATATTCTAGAAAAAGTTCTGACATGTGTTTGGAATATATTCTTGGCTGTTGATGCCCATTGCCAAGAAGCGATCCATCCTAGATGAATCTTTGTTCTTGCAGGATGTTTTTTTTTGAAGCATATGTTTGAAGAATGACTGGTTTTATGGCAGTGCTTACATGGATGAAGATCAAAACAGTGATCTTTCAGATGTCCAACTCGATCATAGTGTTGGCATTTCATGATCTGTTGTTGTTGTTACTGTTGTGGAAGAGGAGAAGAGTCTGGAACAGCTGTAGCTGTACTGTCATGAGGAGCAGGTGAACTGTCATGAATGGAACCAGCACTCTAAAACTGAATGGGCTTGGCATAGTCTGGAATATGAAAGGACAAGTCCTTGTCATATCCAAGACTAGTTTTGTTCTTGTTGTGGACAAGCTGTTCCCAAGGTCTGATGATGGGCTTCGGAAGTGAAGACTGAACTTTTGCATCTGCATGTAACCTTACTGCTATGTTTGGTACTAAATCTGAATGAACTGTAACATGTTGCTCATGGGTGGTTGTCTCAATGTTCTGAGCAAAAACAGGTTCAGAATGGTGTCTATTTTGATGTAGCTCTTCTTGTTGTAGCTGTGATTCAAGCTGCAAAAAATCGATCTTTCCTCGTGCATTTTGCAAATAGGTTTGAATATTAGAAAGAGAATCCTTGCTAACTTTTACCATCCCATCAATACTGGAATGTATTAGGGTATTCAGTAACTCTAATACATCATCCATTCGATCCATTTCAAAACAATGCTTCAATGAACTTGTGGTTACTTAGAAGAAGAGCATTAATATTATACTACTCAGAGAAGCTTTTCAATATATCAAATCTGAAAGTCTGTCCGCAGTACCGTTGCAGATAGAAACAAGAACTTTGTCATCCCCTTGGACTTGAATAATAAAATGGCAAATGTTGTAAAAGTGTTGATCAATAGTGGAAGACAATTTTAGACATTGAGCTTATACATAAATGCACAATGCAATAATTCAGTGCACAGGCATGTTCCCTACACATTTACCTGTTTTGAGTAATTATTTCATGAGAAGTATCTACATGACAGAATTCCCACTTTTCCTTAATCTCACAAAAATTAATTCCTTCCTTGATTTGAAAACGTGGTGAACATCCATACAACCTTCATATGACGGACAAATGTATATATGAGAGGTGCATGCATATTTATAACATAGTGCTGAAGATCGTAGATGGAGTTCAATTAGGCTAAAGACCACAAATAGATCAAATATGTTGAAGGCCACATACAAAGTTCAAATGTGAGAGCTGCATATATATTTAGAACACAGTGTCGAAGACCGTAGATGGAGTTAAAATATGTTGAAGACCACAGATAAAGCACAGAGCGAGTAACTGAAGCAGACAATATACTGAAGTGAATGATCACAGAGGTTTATTCACTATAGTGTCCTTTAATCCAGTGATACTTTGACCTATCAACACCGCAAAGTTTATACCCTTGGTCTGATTATGCAACATTTGCTCTGTCTCATCACCGTAGAGGTATATTTATGCAAGGGCCATAGAGGTATCTAGCCTTGCTAGTTGCACAAGTATGTTTATGTGATACAAATGTATATATGTGAGAGCCACATATATATTCAGAACACAGTGTCAAAGACCGCAGACATAGTTCGAATATGTTTAAGATTGCAGACAGATCAGATATGTCAAAGACCACAGATAAAGTTCAAATGTGCTGAAAATCTCAGACGAAGCGTAGCCAATCACCGAAAAAATATCATCACTAAGAAATTTCCGAGATCCAAAACTGGAAGAACTAAATTACAATGTGATTTATAAACACTCAGCTTTCAACCTCATATACCTATGAATGAGAACTGCGCAATATGCCATGAAAATAACCACCAGTCATGATCAAGGAGACAAGGGATACAACACCGGTAGGGAAAGCCTTTCCAGATTTCTTAGAACGAGACCCCATCAAAAGCAAAGCAGTAACGCCAATTCCAACTGTTGAGAAGACAGCCCCGGTTGCTGTTTATACTACTGAAAAAAAGGTTCATCTGCAGGTTTGTTGACGTTTCCGTGGTTTGCCAAGGGCATGTGCCACGTTATTCGCAAGGCACCATTGTGCCTTCCAATCTTAAAGCTCTCTAAGTTAAGCTGCGTGACTTATCTTCTTCAAATAGAACCACTACAGTCGCACCGTCTAATTTAACAGAAATACAAACAATTCAAAACCCGCCAACTCATCTGATCTTCTGAATTCACGTCATGTAATCTCAACATTCTGTTCCATCAAATGTACACTGGGAAAAGCACACCAGAGACCACGTTTTTAAAAATCGCGAGAGTCCTAGGTGATTTCTTTAGAATCTACAGCTGTAAAAACCTTTGGGATATTTTCCTAGTATATATTAAGTTTCTTTGTGCACTTTATGATTGCAGTGATTTGAATGTCTGATCAGTCGTTTAAAGCTCTGCTTAAGCTAGAATGTAGTGTATCCAACAACATTTTGCTCTCCATGCAAGCATATGTTGTTGCCGTGAACGGTCTATAAAAAAAAATTAGATATCTATATTGATTGCTCATATAAATAAAACCAAGGACAAAGATACCATGTTAAGAATAGGCATTCCTATTTCCATTGCTATTTCACGGAACCGACCTCAACAGCGGTGTAGCAGAGTGGCGCATGGTGTTGCATGATGTGCAGAATAAAGCATTGCTGATAAAAACCCTCGCACCGCTTTTCAACAACGTACTTAATGGCATCCCGCGGACTAGTGCAGCGCTCAATGACTTGGTCAGTACGGTCATCAGGTGAGAAGGCTCAGTGTAACAGGCGCGGCGTAACAGAAGGGGCAGCAGACAGTGCCAGCAGAGGAGTGTACGCCTTACACACTTTCAGGCTTCAGGAAGGCAAGCAGGCAAGCGTTTTTTTTTCTTCCAGAAATTGGTATGCAACTTCAGCGCAGGCAGGCAGACGGTTTTCTCAGAAGCCTATCACTCAGCAGCAGATGTGGGATAGAAGGCAAGCAGGAGTTACAAGGTTAAAAATAGAACCTGGGACCTGTGCTTTGGGGAAAACAGGCCACACATCATGGCTCTGATACCATGTTAAACAGACATGGACAGCCAAAACAATAGGAAAGATAAAGCTTGCAATGTATTTTTATTAACAATCTGATATACATTTATAGTACATTTGGTGACCGTTGGGATTCACATCCCAAGGTCTCTTGGACTGCTTTGTCCATTCGGCTTCCACGCTAACCCTTTAGGATTAGGTGTCCAACAGAATTTGCCAATCATAAAATATGAAACCTATTGGTATAGGTATCCAACAGTGGCTCCACATGGGGATGTTTTTTCTTCTTGAAAGACCAAGAACAACAGGTTAGAATGCCTTGGCCCTTTGACTACTCTTTCAAAACTTGGAGTTTTTCTTCCTTGAAACCTCAAAATTGTAAACTCTCATATTTATAGAACTTGCTGAACTACAGCCTTTTCATGCTTCTGCAAGATCCTTGAAACTAAGTTATTCACATGCTTAAAGAGAACACTATACACAATAAATTATGTACAAGGGAGCAGCCATGCTATATTCATGGAAGGTAGTCAAAATAGTGCTTCAACATCCTGCCATTCACAGGACCTTCATCCAAATCAGTTTCATTAAGATTCTTAAGAAAGTAAGTGTTGTTTCCTTGTACTGCTTGGATGATAAATGGTCCTCTCCAAAGGGAATCAAATTTTCCATGTTTTCCTTTATTTTCCCTTCTTGAATCCCACTTGAGAACTTTGTTACCCATGTTGAAATCCTCAGCCTTAGTCCTTCTGTCAAAAGCTTTCTTCAGCTTCTCCTGTAATATTTGAACTCTGTTATAAACTTGGTCTCTAGTTTGGTGCAAACATATAATTTGATTCACCCTCCTTTGCATATCATTGGGCTCAGCTTGACTTTCTTGAAGTAGTTTCATAATAGGGATCCCTAGTGATGAAGGAAATTTGGCTTATAATCCATAGACTAACTCATATGGCCTGACCCCAATTGATCTCTTGGTTGTTAATCTATCTGCCCATAAGGCATTGACAAGTTTCCTATGCCAATTCTTTTTGTTCTCTTCCAACACCTTCTTTATCATGTTTACAAGGCTTTTATTTGATGATTCTGCCAGGCCATTTTCTTGGGGATAATATGCAGTAGAATGGCCCAAAGTAATGTGGACTTTGTAGCAGAAGCTGACAATCTTCTTAGATCTGAAAGCAGCAGCATTGTATGTTATTATCTTATCAGGACATCCAAATCTAGCAAGGATATTGGTCTAAAGAAACTGAATGATAGTGGAGTCATTTGCTTGTCTACATGGGATTGCCTCAATCCATTTAGTGAAGTAGTCTGTAGCTATTAGAATCCATCTATGTTGGCCTGAAGATGAGGGATTAATTTCTCCAATGAAATCCAAACCCCATTGCTGAAATGGTCTCTCTGCTGTAATAGGCTTTAAAGGGAGTGGCAGTAGCTTTCTCTTTCCCTCAAACACTTGACATTTTTCACATGAAGTGGAAAATTTCTTGATATCAGAGAAAACAGTGGGCCAATAGTAACGAGCTCTTAGTATCTTATCCACAGTGGACTTCCAATACAAATGTCCACCACAATCACCTGCATGAAATTCTTGCATGATTTTATTAGTCTCATTTTCAATCAAACAGTTTAATAAGATACCCTCATGGTTTTTCCAAAGCAGATTGCCATCCATAACAAAAAAATTTGAAGCTTTCATTTTAGGAACCTACATTTAGTTCTGGACAGCCTTGGGGGAGCACACAGGTTTTGTAACACATAACAAATATCAGAATACCAGGGAGATTGTTCAAAGGCTATATTGATCTTTGGAGTCGCCAGCTTCGGTTCACTGTCCAGTTGGTTGATGTCCAAGGCTTGGAAATTTGTTTCAGCCATTAATTTAGCCAAACCCCGCCCTTTTATCAATTTTGTGGGTTTTATTTCTATATCAAATTCTAAGATGTTTGCAATCCATTTTCCTCTTCTGCCCTCTAAGTTCTCTTGAGTAAGTATGTCTTTAACAATTGGGCTTGGTACATAGGCTATAACATGGGAGTATATGATGTAGATCCTAAAGTCCTTAATAGCTTTTACCAAAGCATATGCTTGCTTTTCCATGATCTGGTACTTCAGGGGTGCATCTCTAAGAGCTTTACTGAAGAAAGCAATGGGCTTCTCATTTCATTGGTCATCTTTCTGTAGTAAAACAACAACAATTGTGTGTTGGGAAGCAAATGAAAATACGATAAATTCCCTATCAAATTGAGGGTTGGTTAAGACTGGGGTTTGAGTGAGGGCAAACTTGATACCTTCAAAAGCTTGATTTGCTTCTACTGTCCATTTTACTTTTGAATCCTTTTTAAGCATGTTATTGAGTAATCTGCTTAGTTCGGCCAAATTTGGGTTAAATCTCCTTAGGAAGTTTATTTTACCCAGAAAGGCTTGTAATTCCTTTATATTTCTTGGATGAGACATTTGTAAGATGGCCTGGATTCTGTCTGGGTCAATCCTAATGCCATACTTGGAAATGATGTGACCCAACATTTTACCTTCCTCCAAACCAAACAAGGATTTCTTAGTATTTAAGGAAATTCCATATTTCCTACAAGTTATGAATATCTGCCTTAGATGTTTCAAATGTTCTTGGTCAGATTTGGAGAAAGGTGTGAGGTCATCTAAATAAATGACAAGAAAGTCATGAATCTCTTTGGCAAAATAAATATCCATTGCTCTTTCGAATGTAGCCCCTGCATTCTTCAACCCAAAATGCATTTTAACATATTTGAAGGTTCCCCATGGGGTTGTAAATGCTGTTTTGTCCTGATCATTAGGATGAACTAAGATCTGGTTGAAGCCTGAGAATCCATCAAGTAAAGAAATTCTTGAGGCCCCCACTACTCTCTGCAGGATGTGATCCATCTTGGGTAAGGGGTAATTATCCTTTAAGGATACTTGATTCAAGTTCCTGAGATCAACACAGAGCCTTATTTCACCAGTTTTCTTTCTTGTAGGGACTAAGTTTGAAATCCGATCAGAGAATTTGATTGGTGCTATAATTCCTGCTTTAAACATTTTTTGTACCTCTTGTTCCATTGCTGGGAGGAGCATAGGATTGATTCTCCTCAATTTTTGCTTAAAGGGTTTTTGATCTAGCTTGAGCGGGATAGTGTATTGTATTACAGAGGTGTCATAGGATTTTAAATCCTCATAACTCCATGCAAAGACATCCTGGAACTCTTTGAAAAGGTCAATGTATTTAGGCTTTTGGTCAGGGGGTAATGCAGCAGACACTTTTATGATTTTGGGTTTTTTAACAGTCCCAATGTTACATTCTTCTATGGCAGTGTTGAGGGGCTGCAATTTTAGTTTGCTGGGAACATCATTGGAGTCAAAAATGTCTTCTAAAGGGGCTAAGCCTGTTGCAGGAAAGTTTTCCTTCAATTGTATAACTTCAGTTTCATCATCAGCTGTCTCCTCACAACTAATTTGTTGGATATCTTGTATGTTGTCTTTGTTGAAGATTGTAGGATGTAGCATTTGGCTAGCTGTTTTGGGTGATATTGCTTTGTTATTCTGTTTACTCTGTATTTGTGATTGACTTGCTCTCTCAAGTATTTGTGATTGACTTGCTCTCTCAATGTCAATGTTTAGACCTGAAAATTCTTGCTGTAAAGTCAAGAAATTGTTTATTTGTGTATCATCATCAAACACTTGCCAATCCTTGACATTGTTTGGGACAGATGGTCTGTGTTTTACCTCGGCTGTAAAACAGTGGTGGGGCTCGAAAGGTAGCTTACAGGTACTTGCAAATGTGGCCAAGCTATGAGCATGAAGATTCTGGGCTCTAGGAATTTTGGCAATCTGAAATTCAGTGAAGGAATTTAGTAATTCAGCAGCCACAGATCTATAAGACCTTAGTCTTTTGTCATTGGTGACAAAATTACCTTTTACTTGTTGGATAACTAGGTCTGAGTCTCCTAGGATTGAAACTTTTATGGCTTGTAGGGATTTTACTAACTTGAGGCCTAGCAAGAGAGCTTCATACTCAGCCATATTGTTAGTGCACCTGAAGTTCAGTCTATATGCTCGGCCCTCTGCATGGTTGTTCTGTTTATTGTGTATCCAAACTCCAGCTCCTGCCCCTAACTTGTTGACTGACCCATCAAATTCAAGGAACCATAGAATCTCTTGTTCTAGGGGAGACTTAATAACTTCTCTGTGGTCTGGGATTGTGAGTTGAAGTTTAGGTTCTTCATTTAGTTTGTCTTTTAGAACAGTCTTATCACTTGATTGGATCAGCTTTATTTCTGGAGCTGCAGCTTGTTCATTAAAGTCTTGATCTTGTTTGAGTGTCTTGGTATCATCATCATTTGTAAGACATGAATTATCATTATAGAGAATGTATGAATCTATATCAGAATGGACAGCATATATGGGGAAGTTTTGAGGCTTTTCTTCACTGCTGACCATGTACTTCATGAGTGACTCTCTATATAGTCTCTTGGGTTGACCGAAGACTGTGATTGTGGCATATGACATGTCTAATTGTAGGGAACCTTGAAGTTTAGACCCCCATGATCTTGACAACAACATTCCATATTTGAGTGGAATATCAACAACAACAACATCCATTAAGATTGTTTTATTTGGATATTGGACAAGGGATACACACAAGTCTTTTATCAAGCCTAAACACTTAACTTGGCTGGAATCAAATGAGAATAGGTCCTTATATGGTATATTAATGTCTAGATTCAGTCTTTCCATGACTGATTTAGGCATCAGGTTATGAGAGGCACCTGAGTCAAACATTGCATTGTGTAGTATCTTATCATGAACATGCAAGCTAACATAGAAAGGTAAAATCCCTGTAACTGCTGTCTTTCCATCAACCTCTGGGCCAAAAAGCAATTCTGGGGTGTCATCTAACACATTGACATTATCTTTATTACGAGTTAGTTGAAGAGATTTCTCGATCTGTTGTTTGTAAATTTCATGCTTGGCTAATTCTGAAAGAGGAATAGCTATCTTCAATTTGCCAATTTCAGCCTCTAAGTCAAAAGGTTTTTCAGTTTGGATTTTGGTATTATGGGTGACAGCCTTTTCCTTGTTTGTTGAGTTTTCCTCTTGATTTTTGTCTTGATCATGAGACTTATCCTTGTTACTCATTTCTTGAGGAGCACTATTTGGATTAGGCTGTAAAGGTGGTGCAGCCATTGGCTTTTGTTTTGAGGGGAGTAGTTCAGTTATTTCTTCAATGGTTATCTCATTTGTAACTGAATCAGTTTTGTCCTGTGGTTCTGTAACTATGGCTTTTTTAGGCTGCATGCTATCTTTTGTTTTTTCAAGCTGTGTTATGTTTATAGTTCTGCTTCTTAGTTTGTATTGCTTGTGAACTTCATAAACAGTTGTGTCATAGCCTTGTTTAAAGTCAAATGACTCACCTGATTTGGTTTGGAAGTGCTTAATGTCATCCTCCTCATGATCTTCATGACTTAGGAAAACTTGATGCTCATCATTTAGGCCCATTAGGTTAATGTGGGTGTCATCTACTTGCTCATTTGAAGTGGATGCTTCACTATAGTTTTCCTGGAAAGGAGGCCTGATCTCTGGATCAGAACTGGTCTTGCCAACGTTTGGGTTTTGATTTCTCCTTAAATTTGGGTTACTGACAGGGTTATTTTGTGGTGCTTCCCATGATGACTTTCTCTCCACAGATTCTACTCTGTCACCCAACCTCTTCATACCAGTGAGTATTGCATCCAATTTCTGGTCAAAGGCTAAGGGTTCCTCTTTGAAGGTGACTCTTTTTTCCAATCTTGCCCTGTTCCTCTTGGCAATTAGGTTAGCCTCAATTGTGACAGCAACCTTTTGTGCATCTTCAAGGGTTTCAAGGGATCTTTCCTTCAATTGATATGCCATGTCAGGGTCAAAACCATCAGGGAATTTGTATAGTGCTAAATCAGGGGGAGGTCTTAAATTCTGGGGTATTGCGTTGTATACATTATTGAATCTTGCACAATACTCCAAAACGGTCTCTTGAGGACCTCGTTTGATTGTATCATATTCACCTAGTATGTGCAAGGGATATTTCTTATTTTCCCATCTATTGGTAAATGCATGGTAAAGCTCGTCAGGGGTTGTTATGGTATTGGCAGTGAGTGACCTAAACTAGGTTCTTACATCCCCTGTAAGGCTCTGAACAAAAATTCTCATCCTTACACTGTCATCATCAGTTTCATAGTTTTCAAAATGATCTTGCATCCTCCTAGCATGCTGAATGGCAGTGAAAGGGCCAGTGGAGTCAAAGTATGAGATTTTGGATTGGTGGTCATGAGGCAGAGCTGCAGCGTTAGCAGGTAACTGCAGGGGTGCATATCTATTGGCCATATTCACAAGGTTTGGGCGATTGACAAGGGCAACTGGGACAAAAGGAACAATGGGTACCATGGGGGTAATAGGTGTAGCAGAACCTGGCGTGTTGGTCAAGGGAGTATGTGCAGTAGATAAAGATGTGGGAGGAGGGCTTTGAGATGTGGATGGTGAACTAGGGGAATTGGGGGTGGACCGAGAAAGAACCTTGATTGGAGTGGAAATGGGGTTGGGATGAACTGTCTCTGGACTTAAGTCAGCAAGCTTATCTGGCCCTTGCTGCTTCTTAACAAATTTAGGGATTGTGTTAGGATTTTCAAAGACAGGGGGTGGATTTGGGTCAGGATTTTCCCTAGTGTACCGAAGATTCTTCTTGGGAGCCAGCTTCTGAGCTAGTCTTTTTGAGTTTTTTTAGGAAAATTTGTATCCTTCAAGGACTGGACAAGATTTTGAAAAGGCTATATGTATCTCAGAGCTAGTATGAAGATTGACTGAAGCAGCTCTTCCCTAAAGCTTTGAAGGCTTCCTGGCTAATATTGAGGTTTCAATTGTAGCTTTAGGAGATATATAGTAATTAGAAAATCCTAAAGAGCTCCCCAGCGGAGTCGCCATTTATGTTAACACCCAGGTTGTTCCCTTTGACTCCAAGGGAATACGTCCGGGGTAACCACTAACCAATCTTTGGATTACAGCTTCTAGCCCAACTGTAATCAGAGAGGGCTCTCTCTTTAAGGTTTGTCTCTGTTCTGTGGAGATTTTAGGCTAGTTATGAAGTAAGGGTTTTGGTTTATGTTTGGTTGAAAGGATGTCTTTCTGTACCTAAAGTGGAAATCTGCAGATAATGTTAGTCCATTGGGCAATGGAGTCTGTGGCTACTGGTATTTTGAAATCTTGAGTTGAGCAGCTAAAATTACAGGGCCATTTGAATACTTCATAAAACAAACTTGAAATTATGATGGTGAAATGTAAATAACCAGTGAAAAGCAATTAAGAATTTTCCACTAAGCTAGGGTGTGGGAAAGAGATATATTCCTGAGGAGCAAACTTGAATTCCTGAAACAATAATCACTGTGAAAGATATAGTGTGAAAGGGCAGCAATTAAGAATTACACCTTTATTACTATAACTGAAGAAAAAATTTATAGTAGCTTAGATTGAGTTCAGGGTAATCTCTGATTAAATCTTGGAACTATTCTTTTTCCTTGCCACTAATTGTAAAGCACAAAAGCATGAAAGAGTTATGAAAAGATAACAAAACACATAACGAAGAGTTTTAGGGAAAAATTATTGTGCCATGAAGTACGCAGAAATCTTGTAACATTCAGTTAAACACCACAATGCGTCAAACAACACAGAGCTTTGGAAATTCCATCGGCTTTTGTATTACTTCTCTGAGAATTTATAGCAAAAGAACTCTAGAAGATAAATCAACAACCACAACCACCCCTGCAAACTCATGCGAGGGGGAATATATACAAATGTTTCAAAAAATATCTCAGGCATTCATTTATCTGAGAAATAAATATCTTCACCAACTCGTACATGAAATAGCAGATAAGAAGTCATTGCAGCTTTCAATACAGCATGAATGCTCTTTAATTCTGTCAGAAGATTTTTTGACCTTTGGAGGTCATTGAGTAGGTTGAACGCTTTGTTATAAATGATGAATGACATTTCTTTGCAGCTCTGCCCTCCTGTAGCTTTTCGGCCCTGTCACCTGTGACTGTTAGTGCTGCTGTGGTGGCCGAATAGTTTCGCTGAGTTGGCTCAGCCTCTTTTTCTCCATACATGCTGATATATCAAAATTTTCCTATGCATGACAACTTACATATTTCAATGGAAAAAACTTGATTACGGGTTCTGGTTTGACAGTATTAATTGTATCAATCCAGTCCAGACTTCCTGTGTGCGCAATTGATGTCTTAAAATTGCCTCTATAGTCTCATCCGCCTCTGTATATTTATAGAAATTCCGAAGCACATAAAACAAGTGATTGATTTCATTCATGATAAAAAATAAGTTCTCTACCCTCTTGTAGAGATTCTGCCCTGATGCTGGCCCTCATTCTTCGGAAGTGCTAGGCTTTTCTGTAATCTGATTTGGAGCAAAGGTGTTGACCCTCTTGGCATAATTTTCATGGGAAAGTTTTCTTCCTGCGCTCCTCATTAAGTTAGGAAGACCTTTGTTCTGCAATGCTACAAATTTGTCCATGAATTTATTAATCTCAGTGTGCATATCCTGCCTTCTTCTCTCTAATGTCTGTACCAGGGTTCTTAGTGTCAGGACCCTTTTGACTATTGAAATGGTCTCAGTCCTGTTGGTAATTCCCATTGCGGCGAGCTGAGAACTTGTTCTGTGATTAAGCACATTGATCATTCTGTTGGCAGCCTCAGGCATATTGCCTAGAGATGCCCTTGCTCTTTGGATTTCCCTATGTGCTTTTCCAATGAGCTCCATCTGCTCATGAATAGACTCAATATATTGCCACTGGTCAGTGATGGATTGGCCAATATTGGCCCATAGGACTGTCTTGAGCTCAGCTGTTACTTTATCAAGTGTGAGCTCTTTCTCCAGCTCATTTATCCTCCTTTTGAGAGCCTTTATCTCTCTTTCTTTCTCAGATACATTCTTCTTGGATTTATCATGTCTTTCATTGAGCTTAGCCAAAGTCTCTTTGGCTTGATTCAGCTCTGTCATTTGGGCCTCCAAGACCTGAATTTCATTCTTAAGTTTTTGCATATCAAGACTTTGAGCCTCCTCTGTTGTTGGTGCTGAGGTAGAGGTTGTTGTTTGCTTTGTCTGCTGAATGGGAGGGGAAGTGGTTTGAGGAGATTCTTCCAGATTGATTATTTCTGGAGGGGGCTGAGAAGTTTGGCCTGCCTCTTTCTGTTGCAATGTTTCCTGCAGTGTAGCCTCTGATTCTCCCAACTTTTATTGTGTTAGGATCAGTTGTTTATATAGTGACACCAGCATAGTTGTTGCATCCTTGTCATGTCTCAGCTGGGCAACTTCTTCAGTTCGGGGATGAAGAGTTGCTCGGATCTTGATCATCTTCCTTAATGATGCCATATCTGCATCCCTCAGTTTCAACAGTTCCTGCACAGCTTTGACATCCTTGGGATGATGCCCAAGCGCTATTATGATGTCCTCCAAAGCTTTGATTCTATTGTCCTTTGCTTGAGAGGATGCTCTCTCCAACTCAAGTTGGGCAGTTGTATTATTTAGGCTATTTTCTACCCTGTAATTCACCAATTTTTTATCGGCCAAGGAGGCATATACCATCTCACCCGTTTGCTTATGTAATTCTATCTGATCCATCGGGTGGATGTCCTTGGCAAGGACCTCAAGGTTGGTCCTGATGTAGTCTGCAGATGACTATGGCTGCATCACGGCTGGCATGAAGTGGCCCATAATCATCTTGCCCTCCTGGACATCATAGGCAAACATAACTCTTTGCTGGTTGGTGGGAGCCATTTTCAACAGATGATTATATAATTGTATCCTTATGGGCTCATTCCTCTTCTTTATGTCAATGAACTCCTGCTTGATGCTCAGTTCACCTCCTCTTTGTTGGCTAGAGGAGCTAACTTCTCCTCCTGCTGTCCTCTCTTGTTCATGCTGGAAGGAACTTGTAGAGGCCTCCATGCTAGGTGGGCCCATGCCCAAAGATTGCCCTATTGGTATTTCTTCCTCTGAAAGAGGATTCATTCTATGCCTCTTTTCCCCTTGAGTTGTTGATGTTGTGAGGGGAGTCTCTCTGTCCCTTTTCCTGCTTATGTCCTCCTTTTGTGGGGTTTGAAGGACTGAAGCTTCAGCTCTTGTTTCTTGCCTAGGAGGCATAATTTGAGGTGGCTGCTGCTCAGTGACAATTGGGGCATCTGCTGTGTGCTCTTCTTGCACTGGCTATTCCTTTTCTTGCTGCTGTACCTGTTGTTGTTGCTGTACTTCCTGATGTTGTACCTCTTCCTGAAGTGGCTACTCTGGCTCCATTTCTTTCTCCTTGCCTTTTCTAGAGGTTTGATCTGTTGCTTTGACTGCCTTCTGATGTGTTGTGGAGGATGAGGCAGTTGCTCCCACTTGAGTGCTTGTAAGAGAAAATACCTGTGCAGAAAGCTCTAAGTCAGCCATTTTTACGAGATTTCTTCGTGCTCTTTCATTTAATTCTTCTTGAGTGACAGGTTCCTCTAAGGTGCCTCTCTTCCATTTTATTTGATTTGCATATTTTTCTATGTGAGGCAACCTCACATGGTCATAACTGGACAGCCTATACTTGACCCTTCTTAAGGTTATGAAGTGATTGTGGTCATAAGGTTTCCAGAGGAAGCTGGTCTTTAAGCCAAGGCCTTCTAGCATTCTTTCTGCCTCTTGGCAGCCTTCCTCCCTTTTGTTATAAATAAAGTGGCCCAATTGGTTTCTTACCTTCAGGTGTGCTTTCTTGCCTTTGCCTGAAAAATTCTTCACATCAGCATTCCCAAACTGGCTGAAGTATTCAAGGGTAAACAACCTCATAGGCACATATTTGGGCAGTCTGTATGGGGGTAACTCACAGCCGTATATTCTAATAACGGTGCGATTTTGGTAAAAATACCAATGCCCAATGCTGTATGCCTTGGAGAACTGAAGTACCCTCTCCATCTCATCGGTTCGTCTTGGAGGAGGTGAGCTCAGGAGCAGAGACATGGCTGGGTGGATAAAAAGGTCTATAAACTCACAGTAAGTGTATGGAGAATAGGATATGGAGTGAATAGGAGAGGTCCAATACACTACTGACCTTGGATTCCCTTGTGCATCCACTCTTTTCATAGCAAAAGAAAATTTCTCATATTGATAGTATAAAATCAAGTGGTAGATGTAGGAGGAGTATCTGAACACCCTTTCCCTTGATAGGTTCATCAATTGCTCATGCATTTTTTCTGATATATAGGTGGCATAGTCATAGTAGATTGGAATTTTTCCAAGGGAAAACATGAGCATCATCACCAGCACAGTTTCATCAACATACTCAATTGAGTTATAACCCGAAATGGGACTGATCATATCTACAAGGTCCCTGCCCAATTGGTTGAGGTAAACATGAGAAATGGGAGGGTACTGCACAGTATCAGAATCAATATATAGTTGGTTCAGCTTGGTGATCTGAGCATCTGTCATCTTGGCTCCTTGCTTTATCATATCAATCAAAGATAAAGGAACCAATTTCTTCTCAGTTTTGAATTGCAGCATCTCTCTGATGGCCTCAGGGGTAATATAGAAACCAACTGAGCCTGAAGGGTCAAGCACATCCCTTTGAGTGGCATCATAAGCATCAGCACACAGGTGAATTAGGTCAGGAAATGGATTGACCTGAGGAAGCTTGAAGATTGGGAGGAAGGAATCCCAAATGCCCAATACATCTGTTCCAGTCTCATGTTTAATCTTTAATTCATTTAATAGGTGGATGTGGAACTTGCTGTGCATTAGCATTTCCTCTGAGATTTGATAATCCAAATCTGCTAATGCCTTCCACTCCAATTCTCTCTGAGGGGCATTTAAAGGGGCAACATTGAGGGCCACAGGTGCTACTGGTGTATCCATGGTTACTTTAAAACTTTGCTTATATGTAAATTAGTGTTACTGTGCAGAGTAACAAAAAAGAGTGTTTCTTGAAAAGAGAGGCGATTTATTGAGAAAGAGAGGACAAAAGGGTCAATTGCAGCAATTGAAATACTGCACAAAGCACTAAAAGGGAAAATACTTGTCCTTAACAGACTCTTTCACAATAATTTGGTGTAGTTCGGGTGCCCTGTTCACGATTGCGCGAACACAATGTAGGTTTTGCGAAAGCTTTGGTAAACAAGGCTTAGCTGGTGAATTTCGACCTTATAATATTAAATGGGAACTAGGCACGGGGGATTCGCCAGTCAGTTATATGTTTTTCTGTGTTTTAAGTTACTTTAGGCGATTTACAGACAAAACCAGGCGCAGAGAGGATTCACAGGGATAAATACCTGGTACACTGACAGTCCTGGTCACAAATGCAGGTGGATTGGCGTGCCGATGGCCTCCAGGTCGAATTCAGCAGGTTGGCGTGAGTTTGGACGTAAAATGCATGCAGGAGACGCAACAGTGGTTTTTGCAAAAAGTGCAAAAAACGCGAAATTTTGGCCAAAATATGGGTTTTTTTGAACATTGGCGCTTTTTTTTGGATGACATCAGCATGACGTCATTGGGTGGGGTCAAGGTCGGATGACGTCAGCCTGACATCATCAGGTGACGTGGCGGCTTAAGAGTGGTCCACGGGGACGGTGAGGTGGCGGACAGGTGGAGCAATGGCGGACGAGGGCGCTGACGCGACGATGACGTAGCAATGATGTTGGCAGTGACGTTGGCAAGGTGGGTTGGCGGAGACCGGAAACTGTAGGTGGTATGGTATCGTACCGCCTTCCATACGGAAGTGGAATTGTCAGAGGGGGCTCCAATACGCTGTGGGGGTGACGCATGGCAGAGGCCTGACGTCACCCTCTGACAGATATGGGAAGGTAATTTACGGACGTCAGGGCCGGTCCGATATGCATGTGGGCCGTTGGATGAAAGGTGCCCGATGAGATGGTCAACCGGTCAATAACTTGTCCGGACGATACAGCATCGGGCGGGCAATAAAATATTTATTTTTCATGAAATTCGTGCCCGGCGGGACTTTGGAACATTGGCGGATTTGTATTGTTTTTCAATGTATTTCTTATAAAATCGCGCATAGCTCCAAGACTTTGGATAAGTCAGAAAAAGTGGGTTTTTTATGTAATTTTGCCATTTGAGAGGGTTAAGGGTGAAAATGGGTCTTTTACAAGGTTTTTTAGCAAATGAAGGGTTCAATAGGTTAGATGATTTCTTAAGGAGCTAAAGAGGTAAGGTTTGGGGTTCTTAAACTGACCAGATGTCAATTTGATTCCCTAGTAGTGAACATATGGCTATAATGCCAAGGGGGGGGGATATTTATAGAATGCTTGGGGTTTATACACCATAGTGTTATAATAGTAGTGAAAGGGTGACATAGGGAATTTAGATAATAGAAGTTAGGGGTTAATATGGAGGGAAAAGGTGAATGAGGATTAATATCACTAAGTTTATTTGAAAACCACTTAGCTTAGGGAGTAGATCAAAATGAAAGAATTTTAGACAAGAAATGTGGCTCTTAAAGGAAACCAGAACCAACATAAAACCTTGAATTATTTCATAAACACAACTGGTGTAGGGATGTTAGTAATGAGTGTAAAACAGGGAAAAAAGGAATTTAGACATGCTCCATTGTGTTTTTTTCCTTATCTTGACCAGCAAGATTCAGTTTGAAAGGAATACCACTTCTGCAACCCCATCTACCTACCCATCTACATGCCTAGCATTTTTTTGTTTCTTCTTGGAGGGTGCACTTGGACTTGCAGACCCTTATGTGCCTTTTCTTTTCCATTGGCTTTTTCTTTTGATTTCCTATTTAGCACTACCCTTATTGCTTCCAAGGCGCCAGATTAAGCAGTTGGGAACCTTAGTTTTGTTGGCATTATGATGCATGTGTTGTACTTGATGGCAACCCTCTCATAGAAGATCATCTCACTTGTATACATTCAGATGAATC
>APFE031731932.1:170035-194794 GCA_000404065.3 Pinus taeda
AAAGTGTGCATAGTTGGTAAGTTTGTCAACTACCACCATGATGACACTCTTTCCCTCAGACTTGGGTAAACCTATGATAAAATCCATTGAAACCTCCTCCCAACGTTGGCTTGAAATGGATAAAGGTTGTAATAGACCTGGTGTCTTAATTGTTTCAACTTTATTTTGTTGGCAAACCAAACATTCCGCCACAAACTTTTGAATATCTGATTTAAGGCCATCCCAAAAAATTCTTTCTTAACCCTGTGGTAAGTTTTTAAAAATCCTGAGTGCCCTCCTAAGGGAGAAGTGTGCAATTCCATAAGAATCTTTTGTTTTAGTTGGGAATCCTTACAGAGGTATAAGCGATCTTTGTACCATAACGAATCATTTTTCCAGCTAAATGTATCAGACGTAGTAGAATCTTGTTGTAATTTTTGAATAAGTGCCCACACTTCTTTTTCCTTCTTCCATTCCTCCCGTGCTTCGTTTATCCAATCTGGTTGGATAATAGAAATGGCGCACAACAATGCTTCCACATCCTCATCCTTTCTTGAGAGTGAATCTGCCACCACATTTTGCTTCCCTTTTTTGTAGATGATTTCAAAGTCATAACCCAACATCTTTGTGACCCACTTTTGTTGCTCTCCAGAGGATAATCTTTGTTCTAAAAAGTATTTAAGGCTATCATGATCTGTTTTTACCTTGAAGTGTCTTCCCATTAGGTAGGGTCGCCATTTCTTAAGTGCATGGAGTATTGCCAACATTTCCTTCTCATAAATAGCTTTGTGTAAAAACTTTCCCTTGATTGGACGACTTTCAAAAGCAATGGGTCTTTCATCTTGCATTACAACAGCACCAATTCCATTTCCTGAAGCATCACATTCCATAATAAATGTTTTTGTGAAGTCTGGTGTAGCTAAGACCGGGGCTTGGCACATTGCCTCTTTAAGATGTTCAAAGGCCTTTGTTGCTTCCGGAGTCCATGAAAACGCATCTTTCTTCAATAATGTTGTTAGAGGTGCTGCTATTCTCCCATAATTCTTAACAAACTTGTGATAATACCCTGTCAACCCGAGAAATCCTCGCAGATGCTTTTTTGGATGTGGGGATTTTCCATTCCTTAATGGCTTTAATTTTGCTAGAGTCTACCTTAACACCTTCATGAGATACAATATGACCCAGATATTCCACCTCTTGTACTCCAAAGAAACATTTGGAGTTTTTTGCATATAATTGTTTCTCCTCCAATAGTTTGAGTACCTTGTCAACATGTTGAACCTGATCCTTCCAAGCCTTGTTGTAGATTAGTATATCATCAAAAAATACAAACACAAATTTTTCTAAGGAAGGGTTTGAAAATGGAATTCGTCAAACCTTAAAATGTATAAGGTGCATTGGTAAGGCCAAAAGGCATGACCAAAAATTCATAATGACCCTCATGAGTTCTAAATGTTGTTTTCAGAATGTCTTCAGTCTTCATTCTAATTTGATGATATCCTGACTGAAGATCCAACTTGGTGAAGTAAATTGATCCATGCAATTCATCCAGTAATTCATCAATGACATGAATGAGAAACTTATCTTTAATAGTGAGCTTGTTGAGCTCCCTATAATCCAGACACATGCGCCATGAGCCATCTTTCTTATGCACTAATACTACTGGAGCAGAGAAAGAACTTTGACTCCGTTGAATTATACCAGCCTCTAGCATTTCTACAACCATATGTTCAATTTCACTCTTTTGGACATAGGGATATTTGTAGGGCCTGATGTTTGGAGGGACACTTCCTGGAATTAGATGAATAGCATGATCATGATCACGCACAAGTGGGAGACCTTTAGGAGTCTCGAATACCTTGGAATGATTATCGAGGAATTTTTGGAGATTTGGATAAATAGATGATTCCGATGTGGAAACATCTAGCGAAAATAATTGTTCAATTACACCTCTTTGTTCCTTTTTTAGAAGCTTTGTCATACCATTAGAGGTGATTATATTTCCTGGTTTCCCTGTAATACCCCTTAATTCAAATTCCTTTCCTTCCATAGGAAATTTGATGAAAAGTTCTTAAAAATTAAAAGCTATTGTATCCAAGGATTGTAGCCATTGGAATCTTAGTACAACATCAGCACCTCCCATTGGAATGGAAACCATTGGGCTAGTTAATACATATTCTCCCATGGATAGCTTGACATTATGGCATTTTACAAAGCAATTTATTGTTCCTCCATTTGCAATCGTCACTTGAAACTCTGGTGCTGGATATAGGAAGCAATTCAATTCTTTTGCTACCTTACAATGAATAAAATTGTGGGTGCTTCCTGAATCAATCAACACTATTACCTTTTTGTTCTTGATTTGTCCTTCTATCCTGATGGTTTGAGGAGTGGTAATTCCTACCAATGCATTACAAGATATCATCAGATTCATTTGTTCTTCATCTAGGCTTTGTTCCTGGAGTATATCCTCTTCTTTTTACCTTTCTTACTCCTTTTCTTCTTCCTCTTCACAATCTATGTAGAATAATTTCTTCTCAGCACACTTATGACCTTTAGTGTATTTACTATCACAACTGTAACAAAGCCCTTTTTATCTTTTTTCTTCCAATTGTTGTGGTGTCAACCTCATAGGTTGTGGAAGACTAGGGACATCACTTCCATCTTTATAGTTGTGAGTGGTATGCTTCTTGGTTGCCATAATTTTGCTTTCCATTTTTCTTGCTAACCTGAATGCCTTCTGTAATGAATCAGGTTCCCAAAGGCGAACATCATGTTGGATACTATCCTTTAAAGACCCTATGAACACATCAATCCTATGCTCCTCTGAAGTATCTTTTACCCTTATGTTCAATTTTTGGAACTCCTCAATGTGCTCCATTATTGAACCCTTTTGTTTGAGACTTATCAGTTGGCTTAAAAAAGTGTTGCTTTTTGTATCCTCATAATGTGCCATCAATTCTTCCATAATAATTTCCCGTGATAAATTGTTTACGAGAGCAAAGCCATTGATACCATACAAACTGATTTGGTTCCAAATATAAAGTTTCCATACATACCTTTTGTGTGTTTTGCACATTATTGAGATCGAAAAATTGCTCCATCTGTAATATCCATGTTGCCCGATCATTGCCATCAAACTTCCTCATATCGATTTTTGGAATATGATGGCTCTTCGATCCCACTTTAGAGTCTATGGAATCATGATTAACATTTCTTTTGTTCTCATCATGACTTTCCTTTACTACACTTTCACCCTTAGTGACCATTTCTTGTAGCAAGTTATTCATATTTATCTTCAATTCGTCCATGTCTGTCTTCAAATCCGTCTTCAAATCGTCCATGTCTGCCTTCAAATATGTCTTCCAATCATCCATCTTAGCTTCCACGACCTTTATCTTAGATTCCATGCCATTTATCTTAGCTCCTGTTAGCTTTTCTAAGGCTGACATTTCTTGCACTTGTTCTTGTAATTTTGATATATCATGTAGCATTTCTTCCTCTTCTTCATGAGTCATTCTAGAGATTTCAGGTTCCTTACTAGGTGTTTGCATTTTCTTTCCTCGAGGCATCAGTTACCAATAATAATGCTCTACTAGCCCTTTGAATTCCTTCAAAATAAATTTTCAAATCAATCTTAAGCAAAAATTTGAAAAATTCTACACAACTTTTGTTTCTTTGTAGGAGCTCGATATTACCTCTGATGTATCTCTGTACTTTGAGAACATCTAGTTCTAAAATTGTGACCTGTCGTAGCCCTCTATGTCCTCTTTCCAATGCCACCCGTCTGACCCCAGTTGGATTCTCCAATGAAGAGTTATGCCAAATCTCCCATAGTGACCTGATTATAAACCTTTTCAGAAGAGCGAACTTGTATGAAGTGCCACGTGTCACTATTTGGACCTCTGGCTCTCAAAAATATCTACAAGAAACTGCAGTTCGTCCTCTTTATGGACCTTTTTGCGAAATTTCAATTTGATGCTAAGAGAGAAAGTTATGACGATTTTCTCTAGGTCACCTGTTTGGAATGTAATTTAGGAGTCTGCAAAAAGACCAACTTCTTCAGATCATATCTCCACAAATATAGCGCGAACAGCTCTGAAATTTAGACCCGAGCTACAGCGTGGTTTCTTCTCAAATGGGTTTTTTTTCTGACTTCTGAAACGTCACAGAAAAATAGTTATAGCGAAAATGCCACAGTGACCTATTTGGAGCAGCGAAACCCTAGAACTTGGCTTTGATAGCAAATGTTATGAAACCAACTCAAGAAAAGATAGAAAATATAGATCAACGCCTTAGGATTTAGCCTCTTCGAGGGGGAAACCTCCTTTAAATTACATATATGAACAATTCTTGGATGATACAAATGACAAAACCTCCTCTCTATATATAGGAGTCTAAGGAGTCACAATATAACTGAGTCGACCTAACAATAATAATATAAAGCCACAAAAATAACAATAGAGGGATTCTATGGGGCACACTAATAACAATATGGGTTCAATATGGGCACAACAATATTAATAAGGGGTACAACTACCATAGTAATGAGGTAATCACTAGTATTATAGGGACCCAACAGATAATTACAACTCTATTCATATATCAACATGCAATAGCTACTCAAGAAGAAAATGAAAATGTAGTCATATTTATTAAGAAAAGTCTCATAATATACATATTAGTTGTACACTAATCATAGTGCTGGAGACAGTGAGCTCATTAAAATATATCAATAACCAACTTTACATTGACCATTAAAAATTCCCATGAGGGGACTTATACTTGTGACCATAACCCAAATAATTAGTATAATTCATATATGCATAAATAAAACCCCAAAATAAGCCCAAACACAACAAACACCAACAAGATGAATGAAACCCTATTGACAGGTAAGGGAGAAAATGTTTTAGAAGAACCTAGAAAGAGGAAGCTTAGCAATATTTTTGTAGAGTCAATTTATAACATACATAAGGAATTGAATGTAAACTAACCTTTACAACACATTGAAGTTAGTGAGGAGGAACCATACTAGTATATTTAGTCCTAAGAGTATACATTATTATATTAGCTAATATGGTATACATATGTAGTCCTAATGTTAAATATATGGCTAATCATATATCCTCTCTTATATCATATATAACATATAATACTCCTTATATTATACTAATGGGATATTATATATTATACAATATACATACATTATATATTAGCTATATATTATATATTAACAATATATATAATTATACAATTTAGTATTATTAATATATAAATAATATACTACTTATGTTATTATTAAATATATATTAATATGGTCATTATGTTATATGATATATGAAATATGATATATGAAATGAGACATGAAGATCTTTGAGATCAACCAAATTTTCATATAAGGAGATCACTATCCTATTTTAAAAAATGAATGGCCATGATTAAGTTGACTTGATGAAATCGATAAACTTATAAACTTTCACATTTCTATAAGTAAATCAATCTTATCCCAAGTAATTCAATTAATTATCCACTTTCCATCAGTTTAGACTTACAAAATATTTTAAAAAATCACTAATTGACATAATTAGATATATTTTCCCTAGGCGAATTTTAGGAAAAATTGCACGGCCTTGGAAATAATTAAATCGTTCGTGTTCATAGCCCATGAAACCTCTCAAAACTAGAACACTTGTGTGATCTACAATATTTAACGGATACATCATCAAAGCACCATAATGTCTACAATACACTTATCCATCATAATGTCTACAATACACTTATCCATCTTTGCTACGGCATTTGGTTTCACCATAATACATAGTCTATTAAATATTTCATATTAATATAGGTACTAGAAAAACTAACCACGAGAAACCATTCATATATATATATTATATTCTATCCACGAGAAACCATTCATATATATATATACATCTTCTCATCTAATTGAAGCTCAGGTGAACCATAAATGTAAAGGAATAAAATCGATACTAATAGACAAGTGTCACATTAAAATCAATAATGAAATATGAATGTCAGTAAGTATCAAGTTATGAGTGACACCTATCAAATCAAAATCAATAAAAAAATATGAATGTTAATAAGTTGCATGTTCGGGCCATGGGTGGCATGATAATTTTTAGATCTTGGTGAGTACATATAGACCTTAATTGTTCATATCAATGTATGTGAGTTGCTTGTTAATGGTTTGATTGAGATTTATATGTATCATGCGTAGGCTTAGCTTGTGGTCAAATGGATCGTTAGTCATTTTCTATACATATTGAAATTTATACAAAACAAAAATTAATGCTAGGAATACGACATCTTAGTCTTTTATTTGAAAAGGGAGGTAATTTGTTTTTTATTTACGTCAATGGTTTTGTTGACATGTTACCAATTCTATTAAATATATTTTGAATATTTATTTTGTTGCTGGGTATAATTAGGTGATTAATATTACATTATATTATATTTATGTTTTGTAATTATGAAATTAAAATGATATTTAAACTATTTATTTCCTGGTGTATTTAGACATTATATTATACTTATAGTTTTGTAAATATGAGATTAAAACAACATTTAAATGATTTATTTCATGGTTTATTCAATAAGCATACAGTAAGTTAGATTTTCTAGATATTTGTTAAATAAAAAATATCTTATTTATCTAATATATATATATACATATATAGATATTTATACATACAATAATATTAATATGCCTTAAACATAGAAGATTTTGACAATTCATAAAACTCCACTTTCTTTATTTGCTTAGTTATGTAATTTGTTATTGAAGCATAATTTAGGGAAAATATTTGAATAAAACGACTTTCCCACAAAAATAGTACATTACCTTTCAAAATGTTGATGTCAATAATGTATGGCCTTAAGCATATGCGGAACAATTTTATTCCTCAACCAATATTTTCCCATAGCTTTTTACCAACCCTTCATTACATACAAATTACTTCTTAGTTACTTGATGTGTGTTGTAGAATGGAGAATTTGTACTCCTACTCAAAAGTTCATTTAATGTGTCCTTTACCCTGCAAAAAAAAAGTCCACAACATGCAAACAAAATTTACTTATCAAATATGGTTATTGTGAGTGTATTTAATGCGGTGGTTGGGATAAATCTCTAAACATTCTTGTCATCCAAACTACCTTACATTATGTTGCTATTGCGGTGACATATTCATCCTCTGTTGTTGACAATGACACAATGAGCTACTTCTTAGAGGCCCATGAAATGGCTCTTGAACATAAATGGAAAACATATCATGACCTGCTCGTTTTACCATCAACAATTCCTCCCCAATCATTGTGAGTGTAACCAACTAGCAAAAAATACCATACTCCTTTGTCCCACCGACATACTTTAGAGTCCTTTTGGCTATTTTCTAATGTGTTTCCTTGCATGTCTCCATAAACCTTGACACCAAACTCACTGCATACATTATTTCTGGCCTAGTTGTTGTTAAGTCTAATGTCGAATTGACATTGTTGCCTGAATCTTCTTCACTAAAATTCAACCCCATGATAGTTGGAGTTGGTGCGGACTTGCTATTATCCATATTAAACCTTTCCAAAATGTCTACTACATACTTTTCTCACGAAAGAAAAATACCATTTTTTGTTTGCTTCACTTATATTCCCAAAAAATACCTTAACAACCCCAAGTCAGTCATTTCCAACTCACTTTCCATGACTTCTTTGAGATCAACGATGAGGAAATCATCATTGTTTGTAAAAACCCAATCACCTACATATAGGACAGCAACAAGAATCTTAGCATCTCTTTGTTTGATGTAGAGAGTAGGCTCACCATCACATTTGTTGAGCCCATTGTCCAACAAGTAAGCATCTATCCCGCTATACCATGCACGCGGTGGTTGCTTCATCCCATTAGGAGATTTCCTCAACTTATACACCTGATGTTGTTGGCCTTCAACCTCATGACCTAGTGGTTCCACAACATAAAATTCATCTCTCAGCACTCCATTCACGAACACTGATTTTACATCCATTTGACACACTTTCCATTTATTTTGCGAGGAAATAAATTACTATACACAGTATCTCCATCCTTGCAACTCGTGAAAATGTTTACACTGAATCTCTTCCATGCTGCTACTTGATTTCTTTGACAACTAGCCTTACTTTATGCCTTTCAATGTTCCCCTTAATGTTGCTCTTGGTCTTATAGACCAGCTTCACTCCAATGACTTATTTTCCTTTCGGAAGGTATACTAACACCCATTTTCCATTCTTTTCTATTTCTTATATTTCTTCACCCATTACCGCAACCCATTTTTCTTCTTTGACTGCATCCTCAACGTGGATTTTGTCATCTATATGAAAAAATAATCCAAATAAGGAATTTGGACCAATGCTACTATCAAAGTCATTTTTCTCATTAATTTCACTTAAACCTTTGAATTTTTGTCTTCTTGTGCTTGGAGAAGATGGGCTTGATATGTGAGTTGGTGTTCTGCTTGAAATAGAATATGTTGTCGGGCTTTCATGCATGCATGGAGAAGCACTTTCTTCACTGCGTGACATTATCGTATTATTTTTTGATGGTGTCACTTGTTGATTGCTTTGTTGAGCTTGAATAGGTGTAGAAGGAGTCACTATTGATGAATTTATTGGTGCATTTAATTCCTACTTTTCTTCATGCAGTATACATACTTTCACATTGATTGTATTCTCTGAACTTCCATCCCATGCTTCCTCTTCTATGAATTGCACATCTATGCTCATTATGAACTTCTTGGTTGATCAATTGTCGATCTTGTATGCCTTGGATTCAGCACTATATACAACAAATATTTATTTCTCCCCCTTCGTGTTAAAGTCCATCCTTAACTCATGTGGGACATGGGAATATTCCAAAAATCCAATGACTCTCATGTGAGTGACACTATGCTTTCTTCAACTCTGCGTGTCTTCAAGAACCACATTCTTGGCACTTTTGGTTGGACACCTATTAATGATATATGTTGCACAAGTGACAACTTCAACCCAATAATAATTTGGAAAATCATTTTCCTTCAACATACTCCATGCCATTTACATAATGGTCCTATTTCTTATTTGTGAGACACCATTTTGCTCACATGTATAGCTTGTTGTAAATGTCTTGTGAATTCCATGCTCCTTGCAAAAATGTAGGAAATTATTTTAGATGTATTCAACAGCTATATGAATCATGAAGACTTTGATGTAGTGTCCACTTTGCTTCTCAACAAGAGCTTTGTATTGTTGGAAATGTTCAAACACTTCAATTTTCTATTTTAGGAAGTATACCCATATCTTCCTTTTGTAATCATCTATGAAGGTAAAAAAATAGTAGCTTCCACCAAATTATGGTGTTTGTATTGGTCCACATAAGTATGAATGGACAATATCCAAAGGTGAATTTTCCCTTATTGACTTTCATGCTAGAAATGTCTCTCTATGCTGTTTCACCAAGATGCATCAATCACATAGGCTGTTTAGATTTTCTATAAGTGGAAATCCCTTAACCATGCCTTTCCTAAGAAACAAATTTAAACCTCCAAAGTTGAGATGACCAAATCTCAAATGCCATAACCAATTTCCATTTTTAACCTCTTCTTGAAGGTTTTCTTGTGTGACAACTATTACATTTCTTTCATCCTCTTGTGAATTCATTAACAACTGTGCTTGGGCACCTTCTTCCTTCAAATTTGATTTTATCTTTAGGGAAACATTCCATTGCTTATCATTTGAGATTTTGCAATCATTCTTGTTGGAGACTTATCCAAAATTGTTGACTCATCATTTTTGAAAAAGATGGTCTAGGCCATTTTCATGCGATGTCCAATTTTCATGAGGTTATGCTTCAAACGATGGATAATATAGATATTAGAAATTTACTTCTTATCCCCCTTCTTTGTTAGAATATTGACTCTTCCTTCTCCCATGAAAAACACTTTGCTATTAGTCCCTAATGTCACTTTCAACTTCATACTTTCATGTAAATTATAAAGCATTTCAATGTTCCATGTCATGTTGTTGTTTCACCCTCAATCTATAAACCGTACATCACTTTGTTTTTCTTTTGCTACATTACCAACTAATTTTTTTTTATCTTGGTTATCATTTTCTTTTGTGAAATTTACACTTTGTTTGTTATTTATATCATGTTTATTCTTTCTACTTCCATTTGAATAATGACCATACATCTTACAATAATGACATTGAACATGAGATTTATCATACCTATGACCTCTTGCTTGATTCTCGCTTGGGCCTTCACTTGAATTTTGGTTACTTCCCCTTCATGTTGAGTTTGAAGCGTTGCTTCTTACGCCTCTATGTGGGCCATCTTCCTCTCGCATATGATATTCCTCTGCCTCTACCTTGACCAAATGAAACCTTTGTCTTGAAGGAATGCTCTAGTGAGGAGTTTGCTTCTCTATTCAATCTATGTTAATCAGAAATCAATAATTCTTGAAGCTCATCCACTAGAAACTATGAGAGAGCCTTTGTCTCTTCTGTGGCCACAACAATGGCATCAAATCTTGTTGGCAGGCTTTTCAAAATTTTCTCAACTATTCTCCTTTCCTAAAGTGCCTCACAATGAGACATTATTTGAATAGCTAGTCCAATTACATGTGTAAAATATGTGTCTACATTATTTAACTCTTTCATAGAAATTATCTCAAAATATCTCCTTAACAATTGTAGTTTACTAGCTTCACTTTTGTGATCCCTTAGTAGGGTGACTAGAGGGTGTCCCATGATTTATTGCGCTTTGTTTTTGTTTCAATCTTTGGGAAAATAAATTCATGAATTACTTGAAAAGCATTAAAGAGGGCTTTTGAATCTTTCTTCCTATTTTCCTTCAACAAATCATTTTTTTCTTGTGACAAGGCATTGTATGCTCCTCTATGTGCTAGTTCTTCGGACCCATTATCCACCAAATACCAAATACCATGAGAGGAAAACATATCTTCATTCTAATAACCCAATAATATTCATTTTCCCCATTAAACTGAGGTATATGAGGATTATTCAGGCTTGCGTTCGATGAAGATTAGGTTTGCTGTGCTAAAATTCTTTTTCATATTATGTTAAATATGCTTGATGATTCATGAGATTGTTTGCAAGTTTAAACATCAGTTTTTGAGTGTTTTTGTGTAATTGTTATGCGGAAATTAACATTAAAAAATGACTAAAGCACAACAAATGATAGACATAAACATCACCATAGAAAATATTAGAACAACACATGATGAAGGAGGTCACCCCTCCTAGGCTACATGTCCTTCATCCAGCTTCCAATGGCTTGGTCTTCTCTATTATGCTTAAAAGGGTGAATACATCAGTTTACAATTCAAAAACTACTCTCAAACCTATTCCAATGGATCAAGGATCCCTAAAACTATTTGTGTAGCCTCTTTCTGCTCCTGATTTGGTAAAAAACTGAAGAATTTATGGCCTTTCCCAATATTCTCCTAATCGCACCCCAAATTCACCAAAATTTGACATCATTCTACAATTTCGCTTGCAAAACATGGTAATAGAGCGTTGTTTTGGCAAAATTCTAGTGCAAATTGTGGGAGTCTTAATTTTTCCTCTACGACCTTACTTCTGAAAACTGTGGCCAAGTGGGAGGGGCATGTGCTCGTAGCTAAAGCCAACAACCCTCCCCAGCTGGTCGGGCCCCCAATCCACCTCCGCAGTGGTCACATGTGGTGGTGTTTGAACTAGCCAACCCTACACCCAAACTATGTCACATTAAATTTTAAATAGAACTTGAAGCCCATTGTGGTTAAGAACTTTCCCATGGCATTTTGGTAAATGGATTTGGTGTGTGTTGGAAGGTCATGGGTTCAACCCACGCTGCCTCTTTCTGGAATATAACAAAGTTTTTGGTGGCCTCCTAGGATGCCACATGGCACTTGTGGGGTGTGGAGCCTGATTCTCTCCTTTATTCAAAGGTATTGCCACATTGGACCCCATTCCATAATGCGGCAGAAACGTCGTCTATTTATGCATGTCACGAGAGGGGTGCAGTGGGGGGTTGAAGATGATTCTTTAGATCCCCTAGTGGCGAGGGATGTAGGGCAACACCTATTAAGCTAAAAATATATGTAAAACTATCTTGTAAAATGTTCTAATTTCGTAGTCAATCTAGCTCATTCATTAGGCTGAAATACAATAGTAGAAGTTATGTTTTATTTATGGTTTGTTTCTCCGTGGACGTAGCCGAAGTTGTGCAAACCACATATATCTTTGTCTCTCTTATTTTTATGTCTTTTCTTTGTTTATATTTTTTCAATATCATATATGTGTTCCATTGCTCTATAATATATAATTTTCTAACAGCGGCCTCTCGCTGGGCCACATGTGAGCCTGTGGTTGGCCACCCCACCAACCAAACAAAGCTGCATAAATTCAACCAATAAGAATGTGCTATTTGGCATGATACCATTCACCAAGGACCTTGTTCACCAAGTAAATTAACACATAGTTAGTGCCATGTCAGCAATACGGAGTGGTGACTCGGCTATCCATTTTTTTGAAAATTCCCATGTTTGGGAAAGTGAAGAGAACTCGTTTCTGGAATCATACAAAGTCTGTTTCCTGTGAAACGAGTTACCCAATATTCAATATGACCAGAACTACGCGATCATCCTAGTTCCATACCAATCTAGCAACTTTTAATTTTTAGCTATTTTTTTAGGACCTGGTTTTTCCTCCCCAATAGAAGCCCTTTGGGCCCAAAAATATTACTTTCAGCTGTCTAGTAAGTGAGGGTACAATTCCCACACCTTTCCAATCTCTATCCATTTGGCCTTTGAAGGATTTGTTCTGTTGAGCCCAACTCAAAGGTAATCGACATTCCCTCATTTTGAAGACCTTGTTCTTTTATCAAGAACGGTGCCTTGCTATAGTTTAGCAAGGTGTTGAGGAGAAAAATCCTCTATGGAAGGAATTTGGTGATTTTATCCTTGATCTTCAAGAAGAGGAGGCTTATACAACCTTAAGTTATTAACATTAACAACAACATATATTTGTATATATGTAGTTAAATCCAACCTAAAGGCATTGTTACCAATCCTCTCCAAAATTCTGAATGGACCATATCTAATTTTCATGCCTCTCTTTGTAGTTGCCTTGGCTCTTTTCAAGTTTCTCCTGAACTCTTTGGTGCACCAATTGGATTTGTTTAATGAAGTTTTTGTCTCTCCCTATGTCACTATAACCATCAATAACAACATCTTTCCCAAAAATAAAATCTAAAGGAGTCTTAGGCAAGTATCCCAAACATGCCTCAAATGGTGATGTTTGAGTTGGAAAGTGCTTGGCTCAGTTTCAAGCATGTTGAATATAGTAAAAACTTTCATCCCGTAACCTAGGATTCTTGCCTTAATACCCATGAAGAAGATGTATGATTTTCTTATTCACCACCTCTATTTAACCATCTAGTTGTGGATGAAAAGTTGTAATATTTTTTAATTTGGTGTCCATGAATCCCCATAAGATTGACCAAAAGTACCCAACAAAGCTAGAATCTCAATCACTAACAATGGAGGTGGGCAATCCAAAATAAACCCATACATTCTTAAAGAATAACTAAGTAGTTTGTTCAGTTTTAACTTGCTTTTTACATGGCATCAAAATATACATTTCTTTCAACCTATCAATAACAACTTACAAATAATCATGACCTCCTTTTGACAATGTGATACCTCCTACAAACTCCATAGGAACATGCTCCCATGGTCGGGAAGGAACCAGAAAAGGTGTGCATAATCCTAGCTTCCTATTGCTAGGCTTACTCACTACAAATAATGAACATCCTTTAATAAAATGTGACACACTTTCAAGCATATGAGGACAATAACAATACCTATGGAGATGTACCATCATCCTACTTACACCGAAATGACCAGTAATACGGAAAGTGTGTGCCTCTCTTATGATTTTCACTCGTTCTCCATTTGAAATACAAATCTTACGAAGATGGTAAAACAAGTTATAATTCAAATGATAATCCAATTCATCTACTTGGTTACCTATAGTCAAGCTTGCATAAATATCTGGAAAGTCATTGTCTAAGGCATATTGCTCAATAAAGCTTTCATGCAAAACATAATTATTCTTGAGTGAAGTAGTTGACTAATAATAGGCCTAGAAAACATATCAAAAACTTTATTGTAGATGCCTTTCTTATACCTTATTACCAAGTGGAATTGTTGAAGAAAACCTATGCATTGGAAGTGCATTGATTGTTGCAACTTTGATTGAGATTGAAGTATCACAATGGTTGATGATGAGTGTGAATGACTGTTTCCTTACCCATCAAGCAGTTCTTCACTTTTTCACATTTTACACCAATGCATACAATTCCTTGTCATATGTAAAGTAATTAATCACTACACAATTGAAGGTTTTTGAATGAAACAAGATAGTCTTACCATGTTTCATGAAGACAACACCCATGGCATAGTCATTAGCATTAGTCTAGATCTCCAATAACTATCTCAAGTTTGGAAGTGAAAGTACTTGAGATGAACTAATATTTTACTTCAATGCTTCAAAGGCTTTTTTTTGTTTTCCTCTGCACTAAAAAACATTTTTCGCACTTGTCAATGCATGCAAGAGAGCTGCTATAGAAGAAACATTAGCAATGGATTTCCTCCAAGATTGGGCTACGCCAAAAAATTTCTTACCTCATTAACTATCGTCGGCCTTAGCCAATTCAAAATGAAATCAATGTTGGAGGGTTATATTTTCAACTCACCTCCTCCAATAGTATGACGCAATTAAACTAAAGAAGTTTTTCCAAACTCGCACTTTGACATATTTAGATACAATTGTTCTTTCTTTAAGACATCAGGTACTTTTCTCACATGCATGACATACTAATCACAATATTTACTAAAAAATAAGATGTCATCTAAATACACTATGTAATAATCGTTAAGAAATGGCCTCAACACATCATTCATCACACATATGAAGGTGGCAGGAGCATTGCATAAACCAAAATGCACAACTAGCCATTGAAACAAACCTTGTTTTGTTTTGAATTTTGTCTTCCAAATGTCTCCTTCAATAATTATAATTTGATGACAGCCCATCCTTAAGTCCAAAATAGTAAATTAATTTGTATCTTTCAATTGATCAAGTAAATCATCTATTATATGCAATGGGTAGTAGTTGTTTATTGTAATCTTATTCAATGCATGGAAGTCCACACACATGCACCATGTTCCATCCTTCTCTGTTACCACAAAAATATGCGAACCACATGGTGAAGAAGGTGACCCGATGATATTTTTATCCAACAACTCTTGAATTTTCTTTTTAACTTTTGTACTTTCCATGAATGACATCATGTACATGCCAATGTTAGGAAGAGGACTATCTTGTTGCAACTATATCTCATGTTGGATTCCTCTCTTGGGAGGCAATATTTTTCGTTCCTAAAACATCTCATCATATTGTTTAAGTAAATTAACCAATTCATATTCCAATATTGAATCACAACCTTGAAAAGCATCACTATCCACATTATTCTTTGGTTTGACCATTAGAAGAACAAAGTTCTTGCTTGAATTCACTAGCCTTTTCATCTGCTCCACATTAACAAGTGAAAGGTCTAGTTTCTTGGTATGAGCTCTCCCAATATATTCTACTATATCCTTGAAAAAATGGTATATGTTTTCCTCTCTATGTAAGATAGCTTTTATATCACAGAGATACATATCACAGAGATACGAGAAACATAAGATTATAATTGTGCAAAGTCACACACCCATCCAAGTGGATGTGGTTTCTGATGTGGAATGGTTTCCATGTTTAAACCTTTGACAATGTTTTCAAAAATAATATTGTCTTGAGAGCCACTGTTGAAAAGTGTATCAATTTTGTTATGTTTTGCGATCACCCTTTTTTTTTGTCTACGTTAAGACTAACCTAAGTACCCACGGGGGATTTGAACCAATGACCTATCGCAAGGAGTGCCTTAACACCGCACCCATTCACCGTCAATCCAAAGCCCTGTGGGCATTTTGCGATCACCCTTATGTGATAAAGGCCTACCTTATTTTTTTCATTTGGAGTTTCATTGTCTGAATTTGAGGTAGTAGTGCTAGAAATGGATTGTTTTCCCTTCATACCCATGGATGTAATTTTAGTTCCATCACCCTAATTGGATACCAAATCCTGTTGAGTTCTTGTTGTAGCGTTTTCTTCTCAAATATGTACGAAAACAATCGACTTAAGATTGTGGATGAAAAACAATCTCGACAATATAAATGGCTGCTAAACTTTGTAGATCTGTGGCAACTCATAGAAGCAAAACTTGCCAAAGTCTAGATCTATGCCACAACCATAGTTAAATAGAAAAAGCGAAGAGTAATAACTCCAATCATCTAATTGAAACCAGATACGTAACTAGTAATTTTATTATAACACTTGTGAAGGGAACAAATAAATGTTACGAGTCCCCCTCTATGGGATGGGTTTTTCTATCCTCAAACGCCTTGAGCTTGTGTAGAGTATCTCTCCTCTATAATGTGTAAACCCAACAAAAATATGGTGTGCCACAATCAAAATAATTAGATTTACAACAGTGATTTCAACAATGAAAATAATTGAAAGTGAATAATTAATGGAAAAACCTTATATTTAAAACAAAATATTGAGTTATCCTCAAGTAATGAGCAATAATAAAATATTATTGATCCCATTTTTGGAATAACGACCTTCAATATTTTATTATATTTGTTGAGGAGGGAAAAAGTATTTAAACTTTTATTTATAAATAATGAATAAATAAATGATTTATTTATCATCTCAAGGAATTAGTTAAAGACTTAATAAAAAACATTGTTTGTTTGATATAATATATAATCCTAATATTATAATTATATTAATATATAACTAGCATTTGCACCAGATGTTGCAAACGAAACACTGTAAGACATAAATTGAAGAACACAAATACAACAAAAGAATACTTTGATAAAGAATAAAAGTATATTGAACGCTCAAATCAATGCCCCATTAACTGGAACCACTTAGTAGACATATATATCAACATTAGGATTATACACAATGATCAAGAAATTTCCCATATACAAACATCACCTTCCACAACAACCTTTTGTCACATCCACATTTTAAAAAATGCCTTGGAACGTGATTGGAATCTCCCATATTGCCTTTTTTATTATGCAAATAAATCTTCCACGGACAAAAATTTACAGCGAATTTGTTACAATTGGGATTATGTTTTATTTATTTCCTTTACAATCTATCACTTTTAAATTTTAAACATGGTTCTCTAGTTTTAGTTCGCAAATTATGTGATAAAAATGTGCTCATCATTTTCATTATACCTATACTTTTTTCCATTTTGTAAGTATTTAACATTGGCAAGCAATTGAATTTGCAACAAAAAAGATCAAGAATAACGGTTTTGTGAAAATTATTTATTATTTTTATTAGATTATTTTATAGAAAGTATGGCCAACAATTAGGTTACAAAAAGTATTCCCAACAATTATCTTCTCTCTCATAAAGTGAAAGTTAATGCAATCATCATCTCCATCAAATAAATTGTCCGAAGGTGGAATTTGGTCCTAGTTGCCAATTTTAACACTTTTTATCTTTCAATGGTCTTAAGTTCCAAATTTCACTCCACTAAAACCTGAACCCTTAGTAATGATGAGAAAGTTTTAAATGGGGGAGAAAGCATAGCATGAATTCTATAGAAAGTTTGGAATGATCCCTCATTACATTTTAATTGGAATGGAATGAACATTAAACTAAGGAGATAACTCCCTATACTTTCATACAAAGGAGATAACTCACTGTACTCTCATGGAATTGTTTTTAAAGTTTCAATTTTAATTTGAGAGCCACTCTTATAATCAATCATGTGCATTCTAAACTTTTCATTTAAACAAGACACAACTTTTCATTTAAACAAGACAATTTATACTTTTCATTTAAAGAAGACACTTTATTGTTTTCAAAGTTTCAATTTTAATTTAAGAGCCACTCTTATAATCAATCACGTGCATTCTAAACTTTTCATTTAAACAAGACAATTTATACTTTTCATTTAAAAAAGACACTTTATACTTTTCATTTAAAAAAGACACTTTATACTTTTGTGAGTGAGTGTTGAACTTTTATCATAGTGAATTTAAAACATTTAATGGAGTATGAAACTTTTTAAAAGAACATATTTAATTTTTGTGCCAAAAAAATGTGTGCAAGTTCCTCCCATAGCTAAAGTGAAGTTTTAACTCTAATAAAAATGAAAATTTACCTCAACAAGGTGAATTAGAAGATTTTTTGAAGTTGATGTAGAACATCTTTTTTTATATTGAAAATTTTAATTTAAAAAAGAAAAAACAAAAAAGAAAACAAAAACAAAACAAAACAAAACTTGTTAAACTGAATATTAGTTATAACAACCACTCAAACCAATATTTTCATCATTATTCAAAAGAAAAAATCACACAAAAAAAAAATTGAAAAAATAATTAAATAAAAAATAAATTGCTTTTAAAGAACAGAAAAACCATGTCTATTTTGTACATCTCTCATTTTTTCTTATATTTTTTCCATCTTTTGGGCATATTTGATGGTTAGATAGTAGAATTCTCAAATTCTTACTCATTGAAATATTAGGTAACTTTAAAAGTTTATAACGGAAAAATATTATGAATAAAATTGAGTTGGTTCATTGCATGAAGGAAAAAAACACATTAACAATTACCCAACACTTATTATTAAGACCTTTAAATAACAAGACATATGAACCTTGACAAGTATAACATAGCTTGTTTGGTAGAAATGAGAATAAAATGTTGATGTGAATTGGCATAGTATTTCTACATATAGAGGTCAAAACTAAAATAGAAACAAAAAAATGCAGTTGTGAAACTCAAAATAATAGAAACAAAGTAGAAAATAAAAAAAAAAAGACAAATTAGTTAGAGGCACCTTACATCCAACTGCACTGCCTATACAAATCCAAGTTGTCTTGAGTTCTCCAACCTTGATTACCTTGTTGAAGTGACAAAAGTTACACTGGAAAAAGGGTAAACTCCATTTGTATATAACAAGTGAAAAATCATAACTGTCAAAGTCATTCAAAGTCACTGATAAGAGTTATTGAACTCTTCTAACCTAAATATAGAATATTATCAGAAAATAATGAGCTTACATGGTAGCTCATAGTCTACTATATTGTATCTCTATATTGTACATTTATCCAGCTTGAGTTTTAGGGAAATGAATATTTTTCTCCATTCTATTGTAAACCCAATATGATCAATGTCCAAAGCTCTAGTTAAGATATCTATTGGATGGAGTACTCTGAAACAAGTTTTGCAAATGCAGAAAATGTGTTGTTGAGTAGTTTGGATGGAGTGTCATACTCATAAATTTGTCCTGATTCAAAACAAATACAAAGTAAGTAAAAAATGAAATGTGTCCAAAAAAATAGTAACTGTAACAAAACACTAGAAAATAAACAACTTTTAAATGTTATACCATCCTTTAATAGGACAACCATATCACTCTTAATAACAGATGGAACCCGATGTGCTATAGTAATGAGTGTCGAAGTAGAAAATCGGTGGTGAATTATTTGCTGCATAAGTCCATCAGTTGCAGTGTCAACTGAGGCAGTTGCCTCGTCAAAGACTAGTATCCGACTTTGTTTTAGTAGTGCCCATCACAAACAGACAAGTTGGCATTGACCCACACTCCAATTTCCTCCATTCTCAGACACTATACAAGAGATCATTCTATTAAATTCGATTCTCAATTTTCATTCTAAAAAAAAGGGGTCCTAGAGACTAGGTAGGTCTCAAGGACACCAAAAAATAAACAAAACATGAGCACTAAGATGGAAATCAAATAGAAGAAATAGCTACTGTAAAAAATTTTATTTTTCTCCTTCGGGACTTCCATTTAATGTGATAAAGACACACAGACCTCAGGAATCAAGTTTCTTTTCTTTTGCTCGTACAATCTCACCAAGTTGGCACTTGTCCAAAGCCTGAAAGCACAAGCAAAATTGAAGTAGATTCATAAACAATAAACTTACAGCAAGATCCTCAGGGAAATATCTATATTCTTCCAGGCAAGAATAATTGGCGCTAAAATTGATACTAATGCTTATAGAATATGAAGCAGAACTAACCTCCCAAATCTCATCATCCAAGCAATCTTCGAGAGGATCCAAATTATTTCTTATAGTGCCTTCAAACATCTTTGGTTCTTGGGGAATAATGCTTAATTTTGATCTTAGGTCATGGAGGCCTATGGATGAGATGTCGACTCCATCAACGACAATTCTGCCCATTGTTGGTTCCACAATGCGAAAAATGGATTGAATAAGAGTAGATTTGTCACTTCCTGTCCGCTCCACAACTCCCACCTACGTGCCTCCACGGAAAGTGCATGTAAGGCCTTTCAAGACAAGCAAAAGATGTGGTCCATAACGCACCTGATTGTATGGATCAAATTTATAGATGAACTGACATGGAAATTACTAGCATTGAATGTGTGAAAAAGAGTCTATTTGTATTGAGTTCTAACCTGAAAATCAGTTAGATCTATCGTTCCTCTAGATGGCCAGTTGGAGTTTGGTCTACAATTCTCTATAATCACTGGTGAGTCACTGGGAATTCGTGAATACTGCATTATTCTCTCCGCTGAGATCATGTTGATCATCACATAACAAAGGCACCATATTACCCAGGCTTGTACCATGTTCAAACTTAGACTATATTTTACTGCCAACCCTGCAGTGCCTGTTAAGGTGCCATTTCATTTACTTTCATATTTCATTATAAAGAATATGTCTAGTCTGCTGAGATCAATTTAGGAAAAATAATTGTAATCCAAGATAGTGTTTTTGTACCTACTTGGGCTAATTACATCTCGAGGCAAGCGAATGAGGAACACCAAAAAGAATGCAAACACAAGATTTGACAGAAAATCCATGCGAATGCCAAGCCACTCATTGGCTCCAACATTGTGGAGACTAGTTCTCATATATATATCAATCAACTCGAGATTTCTTTCCATGAATCAAAATTCCTGGTCAAAACTTCTAATGGTGGCTGCTCCACAGATTGATTCTCCAAAATGTTGTACAATTGGAGCTCTACAAACTGATGCCAGCTGAGCCAGTTCCCTAGCTGATGTTATGTAGTATTGCTGCATGCAAGGAAGGTCAGAGGAGTTACAAGAATTCTCTTATTACTATAAAAACCCAAAAGCATGGAAACAAAGAAATACAGATAAACTGTTCTCATGATAGAATCCTGATGCAACTTAATCTATTTCATAACATCCTTTTCAACCAAATTATGGTATCTACCTACAGCAAACCTTGAAGTAGAAATCAAACTCTCTTATTGCCAATTTATGTTCCTCTAAGAAAATTAAAATTTGCAAGTTTGTATTTATTATTATTGAGAAATACAGAGAATACCTGATACCATATACAACTTGCACCGACTGGTATAAACACAATGACGATCTCCCAAGCAATATGAGACATGACTGCAATGATCCCCAAAAGTTGTATAAATGCAAAAGCCAATTCTCCTAGTTGAGAAGGAATCAATGTGCCCGCTGCACTCTGATCAGTTAATGCCTGCCAAGAAACAGAGAGCTTGTTACTGACCCACTAGGATCAAATGATTTCCTTCTCTCTCAGGAAAGGTATTAGCCTATTAAAACAATAAATGTCAACTAACCCGATTCAGTATTCGCCCAGATGGAGTTGCATCAAAGAAGGACATTGGTGCACGAAATATACACCTGTGCAGAGTGATGAAAAGCTGATTAGCAGTTTTAAGTCCAACCAATGAAAGAAGCATAGACCTCACAAGAATGCACAGGGAGTTGCTTAATGTCAAAGCAACATAAACCAGAATGAAGAGGGACTTTCTCATAGGGGAACTCTCGTTTTCTTTTGTAGAGACTTCCGATGTCATCCAGAGGTTACTACATATTTGAAGCAGTTGACTTATTGTTTGGGCCAGTAGTATTATAGGTATCAAAGTACCATTCTATGTAGTAGTAATGTAAGACTAGTATACCGACATGCTTACCCTGCCTCTCTCTCTTTCTTCTTCTTCTACAAGCTATGAATTTTTATTCTCTTTATCCAATTTTTCTTTGTGGTTTTCTAGTTCAACCTCTTCCTCTACATCTATTGAGTTTTGAACACCGCACTGCTCCAGTGTGTCACTGGCAGTAACATTTTTCACTGTAGCTATATTGCGAGGACATGAAATTTCAACAAATATCTCAGATTTATAAGAAGAGCTTCGGCGTAAATCACATAGGACAGATCTTTGTCGACGCGTTTCGAACCAACTAGTGTGGTTCATCATCAGGACGAGTTGAAGACACAAATCTGGCTTAGCATGTTAAATAGACCGAGCAGAGACTCTAACGGCTACCCAACACTAACGGCTACCTAACAGTTAATTTAGACTTCAAGGTCTAGGTCAAGACTTTAACATGCTAAGCCAGATTTGTGTCTTCAACTCGTCCTGATGATGAACCACACTAGTTGGTTCGAAACGCGTCGACAAAGATCTGTCCTATGTGATTTACGCCGAAGCTCTTCTTATAAATATGATGGATCACAGAAGCCTCAATTCTACAAATATCTCAGATGTGTACACTTCAGATTTCTCCATAGCAGAAATAGTTTTCAAAGCTTTCTGATGTGCACCAACTAATTCCACAAAATCTGTGCCTGATTGTAAGATGTCATCATATCTACCAACCTGAGTAATTTCACCATCTCACATTACCTGTGAAGAATATCATTTACATCAACAAAATATGGATCACTCATCTCCTCCTCTCAATAAATGATCAATAAACCCACTTTCCCTTTACCAATTACATTGAAAATTTTAATATCACTAGAACAGGATGAAAAAAATTCAAACCTACCAGAATGATGTCAGCAGAGGGTAAAAACTCTACTTGATGAGTTACATAGACTACAGTCTTTGAACCCAGAATACCAAGTATGCATTCCTATAACAAGCAAGTCCGATTTCTTAGATGTTTATGGACATGAATTTGCACTGGCACAACCAGCAATGTATATTATCCAGACTAAACAATGAATTGTAGAGTGCTACTGCAGAGCTTCATCATTCCATCAAAACATTAAAACTAATTAATTCAGCAAACCTACAGTATGTAAAGCATAAGAGAAACATACTTGGAAAATATGTTTTCCGGTATGTGCATGCACAACACTAAAAGGGTCATCAAAAATATAAATGTCTACATCTTGATATAAAGCACGGGCAATCTATATTCTCTTTTTTTGTCCACCACTCAAATTTAACCCTCTTTCTCCAATGTCTGTCCCGTCCCCATAAGGAAAAAGTTCAAGGTCTTTCTTCAATGCACAACCATCAAGTACACCATTGTATCTAATAGTATCCATCTACTTTCCAAAGAGAATAGCGTCTTTAATTTCCCACTTTGTATCCAAGGAGACTGAGGGACATATGCTTTGGTACCACTTAAGCTAACAAGAAAGCAAAGGCTAAGAACTACATTTCAAGATTCTTAATCTTCTTGCCATGGTTTTTCAGGAAGGGTAGCTATGGTGTTGAATCAGGTGATTATGGGTATGCTGATGCTTATGAAGGGTAGTTGTGGTGCTGAATCAGGTGATTATGGGTATGCTGATTGTTATGAAGGGTATATGTGGTGCTGAATCAGGTGATTATGGGTATGCTGATGGTTATGAAGGTCATGCAAGTGGAAGCTATGGTTAATATGGAGCATGGTTATAATTTAGGAAAAATAATTGTAAGCCAAGATTTGACAGAAAATCCATCCGAATGCCAAGCCACTCATTGGCTCCAACATTGTGGAGACTAGGTCTCATATATATATCAACCAACTCGAGATTTCTTTCCATGAATCAAAATTCCTGGTCAAAACTTCTAATGGTGGCTGCTCCAAAGATTTATTCTCCAAAATGTTGTACAATTGGAGCTCTACAAATTGATGCCAGCTGAGCGAGTTCCCTAGCTGATGTTATGTAGTATTGCTGCATGCAAGGAAGGTCAGAGGAGTTACAAGTTCTCTTATTACTATAAAAACCCAAAAGCATGGAAACAAAGAAATACAGATAAACTGTTGTCATGATAGAATCCTGATGCAACTTAATCTATTTGATAACATCCTTTTCAATCAAATTATGGGATCTACCTACAGCAAACCTTGAAGTAGAAATCAAAATCTCTTATTGCCAATTTATGTTCCTCTGAGAAAATTAAAATTTGCAAGTTCGTATTTATTATTATTGAGAAATATAGAGAATACCTGATACCATATACAACTTGCACCCACTGGTATAAACACAATGAAGACCTGCCAAGCAATATGAGACATGACTTCAATGATCCCCAAAAGTTGTATAAATGCAAAAGCCAATTCTCCTAGTTGAGAAGGAATCAATGTGCCCACTGCACTCTGATCAGTTGATGCCTACCAAGAAACAGAGAGCTTGTTACTGACCCACTAGAATCAAATGATTTCCTTCTCTCTCAGGAAATGTATTAGCCTATTAAAACAATAAATGTCAACTGACCCGATTCAGTATTCGCCCAGATGGAGTTGCAGCAAAGAAGGACATTGGTGCACGAAATATACACCTGTGCAGAGTGATGAAAAGCTGATTAGCAGTTTTAAGTCCAACCA
>APFE031731934.1:0-22790 GCA_000404065.3 Pinus taeda
ATTAGCAATCACATGTACATAAAGTAAAGTGCAGATAGAACATTAAACGATCGACAGAAAACAAGCCAAGACAAGAGACACAAGATGTGGCAGCTAGCCAGGGACAAATAGTACAATAAATCTGATTTATATCAGCAGTAGCAAACCCTAGATCAACAGCATCAACATTAGCAGCTTCATCATCAAACTAGGGAAGACGATATCTCACAAACCGACCGTCGGATCGGCTTTATTCCACCACCAAAAGTTGCGGCTTCCAGAGGAGGTTCAGATGAACCTACAACACAGTTCAGATGAGGAGATATTCTAGTCCACGCAAGTCAAACTTCACTTCTACAGTTGCACCTTCAGTTTTAGCAGCTTCCTTCAAACTAGGGCAGTCTATATCTTGCAAACTGTCCATTGGATTGGCATGATTCCACCACCAAAATTTGCAGCTTCCATAGGAGGTTCAGATGAACCTATAGCGCAATTCTAAGGAGGAGATATGATGGTCAACGCTGGTCAAACTTTGGATCTGCAGTTGCAGCTTCAAGTTCAACAGCTTCTGGCTTCACATGTGTGAGAGAGAGACCCTTTTCTGCACAATAGAGAAGAGACTCTTTTCTGCGCAGTAGAGAGAGAGAGATGTGATGAGATGAGTGAGTGCAAATGAGGAAAAGTCCTCCTATATTTATACACAACTGTTGATGTTTGAATAGATGCGACTGTTGGGCTTCTGAGCCTACATGAGTTGTAGGTCGGCTTGATAATAATATTCCATAATCAAAATAAATTCATATCTCCATGAATACTTATCGGAATCGGATGATCTTTATATCAATCCTACACCTCTCAATGAGAGGAATCTTATAAAAATATTATCAGCCATGAATAAGATGGCCCACATGAAGTTTGGCCCTAGTTGCCAATTTTAACAGTATTAATATAAAACTACATTAGAAGGTTCTAAAAGACATGGATCAAGCCAAATCTAATCTTATCCATTGATTAGAGATGTAATCTCAACCATTGAAGGACAAACATGAAAAGTATAAGAGGAGGATTGAGGGTCAGTTGGAGAACACACTAGAGTGATTAGTCATTCGATTTTCTAGAGCGGGGTTTGCTAAGAAAAGTCAAATCAGAGATCAATTTGCAATGAGGGCAAGTGAGTATGAGACAAAGAGGCAAAGATAGTGTCGAGAGACTAGCGCAGACAGAGAGAGGCATATGCTAAGCTAGAGGGAACATGTAGAGCCGAGCAGAGACAAAGCAGAGGCCAGAAGGGCTTGCATCATCCACGCAAAGGGCAACAAGAGTGACACAGAGGGCCATAGAGCCTGCGCAGTGCCTCAAAGGGTTGATGCAGAGGGTTCTGGGCTGACGCTGAGCTTCAGAGGTTGCTGGAGAGAGTTTCATGGGGCAAATTTTCTGAATATCTGCTTTCGAATAGAGAGGTATTACTGCCAGATTATTTTCTCTATCGGGTGAGACGGTTTGGCACCCAGTTGTACTCAAGGAAAGACTACATAATAAAATAACCCTCTGAATTGCTACATCGGTTTTCCCAAGTTGGGTTTTCTCGAGGACCTGTTGCCCAAAATAATGGTGTCACTTGTGTGTTTGTTATTTCTTTCAGCTATTGATTTGTAGATGGTTGAGAGTGTATTGTGTTTATTTCAGTATTTATATGTTTAAATGACTTGTTCGTAAAGAACAAGTAGGAGAAATAAACCAAAGAATACAAATAAAATTTTTAATGGGTAATACTTAGAAATTTCAACATGGTATCAGAGCGTGGTTGCAGATCACAGGAGAGTTGAAAGCACTAGCTGAAGTAGAGAATTTGCAGTAGAAACAGTCGTCTCGAGCGACAGAAGTTGTTCCTAGTAGAAAGCAGTAGAGAAGGGTTGACGCAGAGGGACTACGTCATCAATTCGGGCCAGAGAGAGGTCAACCCAAAGGCTGAGGAGGGCAGAAAAAGGCTCACGAAGAGCCACGCAGAGACTAGTAGGGTTGATGCAATTGGCTTGGGGAGAATTTCAGCTAGTGTCGGGATTGTGCAAAGCCTAGAGGCTCAGTCCTTCAGTTGTTGGGGCTTAGGAAGATGTGGCCAGTTTGCGAGGTGTGAAGCTAGTGGGGTGTTGTTGTTACCGAGACAGAACAGTGCCTAACGTGACAAAACCAAGGTAGAGGGAGTCACTACCGAGGCGGATTTCTAGCCAAGGAATCTAGATCAGTGTTGCAAGTGCATAGGAGATCGGAGAGGTGCGACTCAACGGTTGGCAAGCGGATTTCCAGGAGGGAAATCAAGACTCAGAGGGAGTCTATCAGAGAACTTTCATACGGGAAGTAGCGACTCAGAGGGAATCAAAGAGAGAACTTCCAGAGGGAAGTAGAGACTTGGAGGATTCGAAAGGAGGAGCAGAGAGATGGCCATGAATGGATTGAGGGATCAGGACGGGCTAGACGGGGGTCCAACTTTGTGGTCTAGAAGGCTAGGATCCTGTCCATTCTAGATAGACATCGCATCAAGGCCTTCACCTTGAGAACAATAGCTATCCCAGTTGACCCGACTAACAATGAAAAGTACGAGGAGGCAATGGCCAAGGCGAAATGTATCATTCTTGATGGGTTCAAGGATCGTGTGGTCCAGCATATTACCGAAAAGGAGACAGCAAAGGAAAACTAGGACACCTTGAAGAAGTTGTACCAACATACTTCCATGTAGAGGAAGATGTTACTTGAGAATTAGCTGCGGTCACACGAGATGTAGAAAGGGGAGTAGATAGATCACTTCCTCGGTAGATTGAAGGAGATCCGAGACCAACTGACTTCCATAGGGGCCACACCGGATCAAGAGTTGATGGTGAGGACCGCTCTAAACGCAGTCTCTGAGGAGAGGGAGACATTTGTCTAGAGTATTCTGGGCAGAGCGAATCTTCCAGATTGGGAAGAATTGTGGGTGGCTCTTTCCCAAGAAGAGATCACATGGTTGTCCAAGATGGGAAGTAGCAGCAAAGGATTCAGGATCAAGAAAGAAGAGGAATAGGATGCAGCTCTGGCATTTGTGGGGAAGCAGGAGAAGAGGAAGAAAAATGACTTCTTCAAGGTTAAGTGCTTCAACTGTGGGGAACTAGGTCACTATGCAAACCAGTGTCTGAGGAAGAAGAATAAGGGAGAGGCGTCTGACTCCAAGGTAGCGCCAGCGAAGGTGGGAAGTAGTGGCAAGGGGATCAGAATCAAGAAGGAGGAGGAGGTGGATGCTAACTTAGCATTTGAGGGAAAGCAGGAGAAACGGAAGAAGAAGGACCTCTCCAAGGTCAAATGCTTCCACTATGGGGAGTTGGGTCATTATGCGACCCAGTGTCCAAGGAAGAAGAGCAAGGGAGAGGCCTCTGAGACCAAGGCTGCACCATCAAGGGCAGAGAAGGAAGTGGAGACAGACGATGACTGTGTCATGAGTGCACACACACCACTTGAGCGGAAGTGGGGAGACATCGAGCTGTAGTCAGACGGACTACAGGCGATAAGGGGCAGGATCCTTGAGGTACCCAGCCTCTTGGATTAGACCTTGCTATGGGAGCCCCGAAGACGAGTAGCAGTATTGGCGGATGTCAGGAGAGACAGATGCAGATGGAGCGATAGAGGGAGCTACAATGTAGGATTCCCAAGATAGCGTGAGGTAGCAGTGCGAGAAGCACAGGAGTGTTGCACTAGTGCAAGATGGCACAAAGAGGTGTGCAACAGTGCGAGATGCATGGAGTTGTTGCAGTAATGCAAAGGTCAGAGAGGGAGCACTTGTTAGCGATAGAGGGAGTTTCAGCATCGAGGGTGTCTCTAGCCTGACAGAAATGTTAGACTTGGAAGATCAATTACTTACTTCTCAGTAACTAGGTTGTAGTGCAGCAGTTAGCAGTGACAGTGCTATGGGCAACACGATGCAATAGGATGAGAGGGAGTTGCAATACGGATGCAACAGTGGTAGTGGTAGGGCCATGGGTAGCAGTACAGGATGCAACTGTGCAGATGATGGGTAGCAGGCCTAGCATTAGCACAGGGACCAATGCAAGATGATCAGGGTGATACTCAGTGAGGAGTATTGCTAGAGCACAGTCCTTGCAAAGAGGGAGTGTTGATTTAGGGTAGCATCGGATGTGCTCTAGCCACGAAAATTGGAGGGGCTAAGGCGCATGAGATCTCCAATACCCAAAAAGGGTTTGGGCAGATTTTAAATAGTTTGGGAGATATTAAAATAATTAATATTTTTAATAGAGTCCCTAAGTCTAAACTTCGGGAAAATAAAATATTCATGTGAATTAATATAAAACTGTGTTAGTATGGTCCAAAAGTCATGGATCAAGCCATATCTAATCTTAGCCGATGATTAGGGACTTAATCTCGACCATTGATTTGTCAACGAGAGGCTTGAGGGTCACTTGGAGAACACACCACGAGATCATGATTTTGAATTTCTAGGGCTGGGTTTGTCGAGAAAGTTGAGAGAGTGATCAGAGTTGCAGCTGAGGGGCAGTTAATACAGAGGCAGAGAGGCAGAGATAGCATCGGGAGGATCAACACAGTAGCCAAAGAGAGGGACGCAAAACCAGCCAAGGGTTCATGCAGAGCCATCCAGGAGCTACACAATGCCTCAGAGGGCTAGCGTGAGTGATGCAGAGGGCTAGAGGATTAACGCAGTGCCTTCAGAGGTTGACACAGGCCAATCCAGAGTGATGTTGGGCTAACGCTGGACCAAAAAGAGTTGACGTGGTCCCTAGAGGTTCACGCTGGGAGATTTCGTGGGGCAAATTTGAGCTGTGGAGTTGGCAGAGTGTTTATCTGGGGTTTCAGTTGGAATATCTGCTTCCGAGTAGACAGGTACTATTGTCGAGATTTTTCTTTGTTGGGTGAGCCAGATTTGGCACCCAGATTGTATTCTGAAACTTCTTAATAAATCAAACCCTCAGATAGCTGCACCATTTTTACCGCGTTGGGTTTTTCCGAGGATATTAGTCCAAAAACAATGGTGTCACTTGTGTGCTTGTTTCTGTTTCCTTCAGTTGATGATCTATAATGTGTTGAGCATGTACTTGTATTTATTTCTAGTTTTTACATGGTAAATAACTTGTTAATTAACAGAACAAGTAGGTAGGAATAAATCAGTAAAGTACATGAAGGGTTTCTAACAGTTAGACTTAGAAATTCCAACATGGTATCATAGCGTGGTTGCAGATCACAGGAGAACTGAGGACTTCAGCCAAGTAGAGCAGCAACAGTAGAAAACAGTTGTCCCGAGTGAGAGAAGTTGTTCCTAGCAGAGTAGCAGCAAGGAAGGGGTGATGCAGTGCCAGCGTCATCAAGATTGAGCCAGGAAGAGGCAGTGCATAGGCTGAGGGAGGCAAAGACAGGCTCACACAGAGCCACACAGAGGCCAGGAGGGCTGACGGAGTTGGCTGGGGAAGCTGATTTGCCGGTACCAAGATTGCGCAGAGCCTAGGAGCTCTAACCTTCAGTTTGTTGGGGTTTAGGAGGCTGTGGGTAAGTTGTAGAGTGGAGCTGGTGGGGTACTGTAGTCAGAACAATACCTAACAGGGCAAGGCCAAGGAGGAGGGAGTTGCTACCGGGGATTTCTAGCTGAGAAATTCGGATTAGTGGTGCAACTGCACTAACGATCAGAGTGGAGGCATCTCGACATTGGCAGAAGGGTTTCCAGGAGGGAAATCGAGGCTCAGAGGGAGTCACAACAAGAACTTCTAGGAGGGAAGTAGAGGAGCAACGAGATGGCAGTGAATTGGGTAACAGAATAGGACAGACTGGACGGAACCTCAAACTTCGTAGTCTGGAAGGCCAAAATTTGTTAAAATTGGAAACTAGGGCCAAACTTCATGTGGGTCACCTTATTTGTGGATGTTGATATTTTTCCTAGATTCCTCTCGTCGAGAGGTGTAGGATTGATCTAAAGATCATCCAATTCCGACAAGCATTTATGAAGATATGAATTTATTTTGATTATGGACAAATTGTCAAGGTTGGCCAGCAACTTATGTAGGCTCAAAAGCCCACAGTCATGTCTATTCAACCCCAACGTTTTGAATACAAATACAAGGAGCATTCTCCTCATTTGCACACTCACTTCTCATTACATCTCTCTCTCTCCTGCGCAGAAAAAGAGTCTCTTCTCTCTCTTGCACAGAAAGACTCTCTCTCACACGCGTGGAAAGGACATAGATTTCTAGGGCTAAAGTTGCAGGAAGGTATTTTGACCAGAGTTGACAAGCATGGGCGCCTCTTTGACTGCCAGTTTTGTGTGGCCGATCCTCCTTGGAAAGCCGCAATTTTTGGCACAGGAATCAAGGTGATCTGACCTCCGGTTTGACAGATATTGACTGCCCTAGTTTAGGGCTGATCTAGGGTTTGCTACTGTTGATATAAATCAAAATTTTGAACTATTTCTCTCTGTTGAATTATTGAAGATAAAAGAATATTTGCAAAGGTTCCATATTGGGGTCTGTCCCTTGCTAAGGCCGCCACTCTTATGTCTCTGTTCTTGGCTTGTTTTTGTTGATCGTTAAAATTTCATCTACACTTTACTTTTATGTAAATGTGATTACTAATCTATGGATAATTAATAAGAAAAGATAAGTAAACTACTCTTGAGCATAGAACATCCCCATAATTTAACAAATCCTATCGCGTTCTAGATAGGAATCGGTTGTCAAAAACTTCGCCTTGAGGATGATAGCTATCCCAGTTGACCCAAACTGATAACGCAATACGAGGGAACGGGCAATGGCAGGCCAAGAAGGCATCATTCTTTGATAGTCAAGGACCATGTAGTACCACATATTGTCGAAAAGGACACGACAAATGAGATGTGGGAGGCCCTAAAGAAATTGTACCAACATACTTCTATGCAGAGAAGGATGTTACTAGAAAATCAGATGTGATCATACCAGATGTAGAAGGGAGAATAGATCGACCCCTTCCTCGGTCGATTGAAGGAGACCCCGGATTAGCTAACTTCCATAGGGGCCACACCGGATCAAGAATTAATGGTGAGAAAAACCTTGAATGCAGCCTCAAAAGACAGGGAGGTGTTTGTCCAAAGCATACTGGGCAGGGAGACCCTCCCAAATTGGGAGAAAATGTGGGCTGCTCTTCAACAAGAAGAGATCAGAAGGCTAAGCAAGGCGGGAAGCAGCGACAAGGGGATCAGAATCAAAAAGGAGGAGGAGGTGGATGCGGCCCTAGCATCTAAGGGAAAGTAGGAGAAATGGAAGAAGAAGGACCTCTCCAAGGTCAAATGCTTCCTCTATGGGGAGCTGGGTCATTATGTGACCCAGTGCCCAAGGAAGAAGATCAAGGGAGAGGCCTCTAAGACCAAGGATGCGCCAAAAAGGGAAGAGAAGGAAGTGGAGATAGATGATGATTGTGCCATGAGTGCACACACACCACTTGAGCGGAAGTGGGGAGTCATCGAGCTATAGTTAGACGGACTACAGGCAATGAGGGGCAGGATCCTCGAGGTACCCATCCTCTTGGATTAGACCTTGCTACGTGAGTCCCGAATAGGAGTAGTAGTACTGGCAGATGTCAGGAGAGATGGATGCGGATGGAGCGATAGAGGGAGCTACAGTGCAAGATTCTCAAGACAGTGTGAGGCAGCAGTGCGAGAAGCACGGGAGTGTTGCACCAGTGCAAGTTGGCATGGAGAGTGTGCAACGGTGCAAGATGCAATCATGCATGGAGTTGTTGTAGCAACACAGAGGTCAAAGAGGGAGCACCTGGCAGCGACAAAGGGAGTTTTAGCATCGAGGGTGTTTCTAGCCTGACAGAGATGTCAGACTTGGGAGATCAGTTACTTACTTCTCAGTACCTAGGTTGCACTGCAGCAGTTAGCAGTGATAGTGCTATGGGCAGCACGATGCAACACGATGAGAGGGAGTTGCAGTACGGATGCAGCAATGGCAGTGGCATGGCCATGGGTAGCAGTATAGGATGCAGCAGTGCAGATGATGGCCAGCAGGCCTTACATCAGCACAGGGCCTAGGAGTATTGCTAGAGCACAATCATCTCTAAGAGGGAGTGTTGATTTGGGGTAGCATCAGATGTGCTCTAACCACGAAAATTGGTGGAGAGGCTAAGGCACATTAGATATCCAATACCCAGAAATGGTTTGGGCATATTCTAAACAGTTTGAGAGATATTAAAATGATTGATATTTTTAATGGAGTCCCTAAGTTTAAACTTAGGGAAAATAAAATATTAATGTGTATTAATATAAAATTGTGTTAGAATGGTCCAAAAGTCATGGATCAAGCAAGATCTAACCTTATCCATTGATTAGGGACTTAATCTCGACTATTGATTTGTCAATGAGAAAAGTATAAGAGGAGGCTTGAGGGTCACTTGGAGAACACACCAAGAGATCAAGATTTCAACTTTCTAGTGCTGGGTTTGCTGAGAAAGTTGAGAGAGTGATCAGGGTTGTAGCTGAGGGTTAGTGAATATAGAAGTAGAGAGGCAGAGATAGCATTAGGAGGATCAGTGTAGTAGCTGGAGAGAGGGACGTAGAACCAGCCAAGGGTTCACATAGAGCTAGCCAGGGCTCACGCAGAGGCAACCAGGAGCTGTGTAGTGCCTCAGAGGGCCAGTGTGAGTGATGCAGAGGGCTAGAGGACTGACACAGTGCCTCCAAAGGCTGACATAGGCCAAACCAAAGTGACATTGGGCTAACGCTAGCCCAAAAAGAGCTGACAGAGTCCCTAGAGGTTGACGCTGGGAGATTTCGTGGGGCAGATTGGAGCTATGGAGCTGGCAGAGTGTTTATTTGGGGTTTCAGCCAGAATTTCTGCTTCCGAGTAGAGAGGTACTACTACCGATATTTTTCTCTATTGGGTGAGCTAGATTTGGCACCAAGATTATATTCTGAAATTGCTTAATAAATCAAACCCTCAGATAGTTGCACCATTTTTCCTCGTTGGGTTATTTACATGGTAAATAGCTTGTTAATTAATAGAACAAGTATGTAGGAATAAATCAGTAAAGTACATGAAGGGTTTCTAACAGTTAGACTTAGAAATTCCAACATGGTATCAGAGCGTGGTTGCAGATCATAGAAGAATTAAGGACATCAGCCGAGCAGACCAGCAACAATAGAAAACAGTTGTCCCGAGTGACAGAAGTTGTTCCTAGTAGAGTAGCAGCAAGGAATGGGTGACGCAGTGCCTATGTTGTCAAGATTGAGACAAGAAGAAGTAGCGCAGGGGCTAAGGGAGGCAAAGACAGGCTCACGCAGAGCCACATAGAGGCTAGGAGGGCTGACGCAGTTGGCTGGGGAAGATGATTTTCTAGTGCAGGCATTGCGTAGAGCCTAGGAGCTCTAACCTTTACTTCACTGGGCTTTAGGAGGCTGTGGGTAAGTCGCAGAGTGGAGCTGGTGGGGTATTGTAGTTAGAATAGTACCTAATAGGACAAGGCTAAGGAGGAGGGAGTTGCTACTGAGGATTTCTAGCTGAGAAATCCAGATCAGTGGTGCAATTGCACTTATGATCGGAGTGGGGGCATCTCGACATTGGCAAAAGGGTTTCCAAGAGGGAAATCGAGGCTCAGAGGGAGTCACACCAAGAACTTCCAGGAGGGAAGTAGAGGAGCAACGATATGGCAGTGAACGGGGTAAGAGACCAGGACAGACTAGACGGAGCCTCAAACTTCGTAGTCTGGAAGGCCAGAATCCTATTTGTTTTAGACAGGAATTGTGTCAAGCACTTCGCCTTGAGGACGATAGCTATCACAGTTGACCTAGCTGATAACGACAAGTACGAGGAGGCAATGGCAAGGGCTAAGAGCATCATCGTTGACGGGGTCAAGGACCATGTAGTACCACATATTGCTGAAAAGGACACGGTAAATGAGATGTTGGAGGCCCTAAAGAAATTGTACCAACATACTTCTATGCAGAGAAGGATGTTACTAGAAAATCGGTTGCAATCATACCAGATGCAAAAGGGAGAACAGATCGACCCTTTCCTCGGTCGATTGAAGGAGATTTAGGATCAGTTGACTTCTATAGGGGCCACGCCGAATCAAGAATTGATGGTAAGAACAAACTTGAACACAGTCTCAAAATACTAGGAGGTGTTTTTCCAAAGCATATTGGGCAGGGAGACCCTCCTAGAATGGGAGGAAATGTGGGTTACTCTTCGCCAAGAAGAGATTAGAAGGCTGAGCAAGGCAAGAAGCAGATACAAGGGGATCAGAATCAAGAAGGAGGAGGAGGTGGATGCTACCCTAGCATCTAAGGGAAAGAAGGAGAAACGAAAGAAGAAGGACGTCTCCATGGTCAATGCTTCCATTGTGGGGAGCTGGGTCATTATGCGACCAAATTTCCAAGGAAGAAGAGCAAGGGAGAGGCCTCCGAGACCAAGCTTGCACCATCAAGGGTAGAGAAGGAAGTGGAGACAGACGATGACTGTGCCATGAGTGCACACACAACACTTTAGTGGAAGTGGGGAGACATCGAGCTGTAGTCAGACGGACTACAAGCAATGAGGGGCATGATCCTCGAGGTAGCCTCTTGGATTAGACCTTGCTACGGGAGCCCTGAAGAGGAGTAGTAGTACTGGTGGATGTCAGGAGAGACGGATGCGGATGGAGTGACAGAAGGACCTACAGTGCAGGACTCCTAGGACAGCGTGAGGCAGCAGTGCGAGAAGCATGGGTGTGTTGCACTAGTGCAAGATGGAACAAAGAGGAGTGCAATGGTGTGAGATGCATGGAGTTGTTGCAGAAATGCAGAGGTCAGAGAGGGATCACTTGTCAACGAAAGAGGGAGTTTTAGCATCAAGGGTGTCTCTAACCTGATAAAGATGTTAGATTTGGGAGATCAGTTACTTACTTCTCAGTAACTGGGTTGCAGTGCAGCAGTTAGCAATGACAGTGCTATGGGCAGCACGATGCAATAGGATGAGAGGGCATTGCAGTACGAATGCCACAGTGGCAATGGTAGGGCCATGGGTAGTAGTACAGGATGCAGCAGTGCAGATGATGGGTAGTAGGCCTAGCATCAGCACAGGGACCGATGCAAGATGATCAGGGTGATACTCAATGAGGAGTATTGCTAGAGCACAGTCCTTGCAAAGAGGGAGTGTTGATTTGGGGTAGCATTGGATGTGCTCTAGCCACGAAAATTGGTGGAGAGGCTAAGGAACATGAGATCTCCAATACCTAGAAAGAGTTTGGGCAGATTCTAAACAGTTTGGGAGATATTAAATTAATTAATATTTTTAATGGAGTCCCTAAGTCTAAACTTAGGGAAAATAAAATATTAATGTGAATTAATTGCAACTGTGTTAGAATGGTCCAAAAGTCATGGATCAGGCAAGATCTAATCTTAGTCATTGATTAGGGACTTAATCTCGTCCGTTGATTTGTCAACGAGAAAAGTATAAGAGGAGGCTTGAGTGTCACTTGGAGAACACACCAAGAGATCAATATTTCGACTTTCTGGCAGTGGGTTTACTGAACAAGTTGAGAGAGTGATCAGAGTTGTAGCTAAGGGGCAATGAATACAGAAGCTGAGAGGCATAGATAGCACTAGGAGGATCAGCACAGTAGCCGGAGAGAGGGACGCAGAACCATCCAAGGGTTCACGCAGAGCCAGCCAGGGCTCACACAGAGCCAGCCAGGAGCTGCGCAGTGCCTCAGAAGGCCAGCGTGAGTGTCGCAGAGGGCTAGAGGGCTGATGCAGTGCCTCCAAAGGATGACATAAGCCAAGCTAGAGTGACGCTGGGAGATTTCGTAGGGTAGATTGGAGATGTGGAGCTCCCGGAGTGTTTATCCGGAGTTTCAGCCGTAATATCTACTTCCGAGTAGAGAGGTACTACTATCGAGATTTTTCTCTGTTGGGTGAGCTGGATTTGGCACCCAGATTGTATTCTAAAACAGCTTAATAAATCAAACCCTCAGATAGTTGCACCGGTTTTCCTGCGTTAGGTTTTTACGGGGACATTAGTCCAAAAACAATGGTGTCACTTGTGTGCTTGTTTCTATTTCCTTCAGTTGATGATCTGTAATGTGTTGAGCATGTACTTGTATTTATTTCCAGTATTTACAAGGTAAATAACTTGTTAATTAATAGAACAAGTAGGTAGGAATAAATCAGTAAAGTACATGAAGGGTTTAAAAACAGTTAGACTTAGAAATTCCAACAAAGGTTAGCAAAACTTCACTTTGGATGCCTCCATAAGTACCAGCTTAGTTCAACCCCAAATACCCATCCTCCTAGCTCCCACATATGGCACAAAAATCACCTCTGCACAAGCTTGAACAATCACTGAATATGTGCCAATGTCAGAGCAAACTACCACAAAAATGTGTCCATCTAGCACACCAAGTCCTCAACAAATGATGGTCCAAGTCTCCCTCGGAAAGCCCGACAAAGATATTGCTCTACAACTAGCTTCCCAGGTAGTGCATATTTCCCCTATTGCGCCCAGTTTTTGTAATAATCCCATGAAATGCATGAGCAATCACCCAAAATAACTCTTAACGTAGTGTAGTTCGCCTCCTAGGGCTGGCACTCGAATTCCACCGAAGGTAGGGTGAGATTCTCGCATGAAAATCTTGTGTGCTAAGCAGTACGGTGTTGTCTTGGTTGAACAACTCAAGAGAACAATAGAGAAAATGTGAAATAGTCAAAATTCTCCAAATGGAGGTTGCCTCCTCATATTTATACTTGTTGGCCCCAATTTCCTTATCTCTCCTCTAATTCGACTTTCCTCCCCTTGATTTTCTTCCCACAATTTCACACTAGCTCAAGGAGTGCGTATTTCACCTTTGGTTGGCCCCCACGTCCCACCATCACTTTAATCTTTTCCTTTTTGCTAATGTTGAACCATGCTTTCCCACAAAATGGAAAATGTTTCCCTTTTTAATCCCCTTAGCATAGGTTAAGACAAAAGTTAACATAACTTAGGAAAAATTGCAAAATTGGTGTAGCTTCTAGATGAAATTAAATAGAGGGGATATCACAGTCCTCCCCTCCCAAATGTTGCTTGTCCTCAAGCAACTGGAATGTGGGGTGCTACAAGATATGCTCACCCTCCCATGTGGCATCCTCATCTGGAATATTCTTCCACGACACCAAATACTCCCTAATAGTCCCACTCCTAAATATCCTCTCCATGGTCTCCAAAATAGCCTCAGGCTCAAGAACCAAATTCCCCTTTTCATCCAATGGGGGTAACTCAGTGGTTGTTGTCACATGTTGTCCCAATACCTTCTTGAGGCACGAGACATGAAATATGTTGTGCACCCTACTTCTAGGTGGAAGCTCTATTTCATACTCCAACTCACCAATACTCCTGACCACTCGGTAGGGCCCATAGAAACGTGCTTGTAGCTTCTCGACCCCCTTCTACTTCATCATCGGCTGTTTGTATGGTGGGAGACATAAGAAAACCAAGTCCCCCACTTCAAAGTGTCTCTCAACCTGGTGCCTGTTTGCATACATTTTTTCCTGATTTTGGGCGGTTTGCAAATTATCCTTGAGAGCCTTAAGGATGTCTTGGTCCTCCTGTATCCAATCCTTGGCCCTTAGGGCCTTGTTGTCTCCAAAAACAAGGCTAGAAAAATATAAAGCATCATATCCATATAAACCATTGAAAGGTGACATACCAATAGACATATGGTAGGTAGTATTGTAGCAATACTCCCCCAGGTGCAACCATCTCATCCAAGGTTGCTACTGCCCTGTGACATATTTCCACAAGTATCCCTCTAGCCACTTATTAACTATCTTTGTTTGTCCATCTGCCTGAGGGTGGTAGATGGTACTGGGAGAGAGCTCAGTGACCACCAACCTGAAAAGCTTCTGCCAAAATGCTCCCATGAACCGACAGCCCCTGTTACCGACTATGGTCTTGGGGAGACCAGGAAACCTGAAAACCTCTCTGAAGAATAGCTCCACAACCTGCGAAGCATTATACCTGGTGGGGATCGCAAAGAAGTGGGCATACTTCGTCAACCGGTCCACGACTACATATATATAGTCATGACCCTAAACCATAGGAAGTCTTGTGATGAAGTCCATCGAAATGATACCCCCCTTCACCTCAGGAATGGGAAGCGACTACAGTAACCTAGCTGGATGAGTCAACTCCACCTTGTTCCTCTGGCAGACCTCACACTTTTTCACATGCCTCAACACATCACCCTTGAGAACCATCCAAGTGAAGTGCTCCCTAACTATCCTATAAGTCTTTAGGAACCCTTGATGCCCTGATAATGGCGAATCATGGGCCGCATAAAGAATTCCCCCCCTCAATTGTGAACCAGGTACTAGATATATGTGCCCCTTGTAGTAAATGACATCAACCATCACTCAGTAGCACTCAACCCCGTGAGTGCCATTGGATATCTCACACGCTTGTCGATCCTCAGAGTAATCCACCAAAAGTTTTGTCTTCCAATCATGGCAAATGCTCATGAGTGAAATGTTGATTTTGGGTAGCATCGGATGTGCTCTAGCTCCGAAAGTTTGTGGAGGGGCTAGAACACATGAGATCTCGAGAATCCAGAAATTGTTTGGAGAAATTTCACCCGGATGAGGAGTTATCAAAATAATTAATATTTTTAATGGGTTCCTAAGTCTAAACTTAGGAAAATAAAAACATTAATGTGTATTAATAAAAATATGGGTGAGAAGGTTTTAAGTGACGAGGATCAAGCCTATTTTAATCTTAGTCGTTTATTAGAGATTAGATCATGACCATTGATTCATCAACAGGAAAAGTATAAGAGGAGGGTTGAGCGTTAGTTGGAGATACACCAAGAGATCAAAGAGTTCAATTTTTCTGGGTCGTGGTTTGTTGAGAAAGTCGAGCTAAGTGATCTAAGTTGTAGTGAGGGGCAGTTCGGCATAGGGACTTCAGTCGAAGGCCGAAGAATACATAGCAGAGAGGCAAAGCAACACCAGGAGAGACAGTGCAACTCCAGAGAGGGTGACGCAGAGGCTAGAGGGGCTGATGCAGGTGACACAGAAGCTGGAGGGGCTGACGCAGACCCTTAGAGGCAGCGCTGGGGTTTTCTGTGGGGCAGAGAGAGATTTTTCGAACATATCGACTTTCTGAGCAAGGGAGGCTCACTGGGAGGGTGACACAGCTCCTAGAGGAGGTGACACAGTTCCAACGTAGAGCTTGGAGCAGCCATCGCTGCCCAGCACTGGGAACAACAGTTGTCATCTATGGGGTTTGATCATCCAGTTGTTGGTATTGTCAAAATATCTGTCTCCGGATAGAGGTACTTTTGCCAAGGTTATTCTTTGTTAGGTGAGCCATATCTTGCACCCTAGTTGTATTCAAGAATCTGCTTAATAATACAAACCCTCTATATGCTGCATCGGTTTTCCCGAATTGGGTTTTTCAGTGACGATTGTCCAAAAATAATGGTGTCCCTTGTGTGATTGTCTCAGTTTATTTCAATTCATGATTTGTATGTATTTGTTGGCTGCAATAGTGTTTTCATCGATGTTTAGATAACTAAATAACTTGTTGACTGTAAAGAACAAGTAGGAGATGAATAACCAGTAATTGCAATAGGATTTTTGATGTGTGGATTCAGAACTTTTCACATGGTATCAGAGGATTGCAGATCATAGGAAACTGAAGACACCAGCTGAGAGATCCAGAGAATTTGCTGCAGAGAAGCAACTGTCCTGAGACACAATGTTGTTCCAGAGCCAAAGACGTAGAAGGAGTGACACAGTACAGAAGAGGTGACACAAAGGCTCATGTAGTGCCTATATCAGCATTCTGAGCTAGGCGAGGGTGACACATTAGCTGGGAGGAGCCCATGCAGTAGTTGCGTCAGCTATCTAGGCCAATGCAGAGGTAGAGAGGGGCAGATCAAGCTCACGAAGAGCCACATCATCTTTCCAGGGCAGGAAGGATTAACACAGTGGCCAGGAGGAGTTGATCCAACTCACACAGTGATTGCGCAAAGCCAGAGGGGCTCAGATTCTTCAGTTGGTGGGGCTAAGAGACTAGAGCGGATTTCAATTCGAGGAACTGGTGGGACACTGTTTCTATTGGTGCATAACAGTATCTACGGAGACAGAGCTAACGTAGAGGGAATCACTACCTTGACATATTTCTAGCCAAGAAATCTAGATCCGGGTTGCAGTAGCAAAGGAGGATTGGATAGGAGTGATCCGATAGTTGATTGGAGGATTTCCAAGAGAGAAATTAGGACTCAGAGGGAGTCTAGAGAGGAACTTGTTCCTTAGAGGGTTTCTTGTGCCCAAGGAATCCAAATCCAAGTCCTGCTAGATTGACGACAGGAGAGGGACAAGAGAACCAATCCTATTTTTTGAGCAAAGATGCAATGAATCGGTTGATGGATAAGGATAGATTGGACAGAGCATCCAATATTGTCATCTGGAAGGCTAGGATCCTGGAAATCCTAGATAAACATCACATCAAGGATTATGCCTTGAAAGTGGTTGCAGTTTTGGTTGACGCTGATGTGGCACAAAAGTACAAGGAGGCCTAGAAGGGCACAACAAGGGAGATGTGGGAGACCCTGAACACCTTGTACCAAGGTTCTTTTGTGCAACGGAAGATGCTATTAGGAAATCAGCTGAGGCAATACCAGATGCAGAAAGGAGAGGAGATAGATCCCTTCCTTCTCAGGTTGCAAGGGATTCACAACCAATTGACTTCCATGGGGTGTACTCCAAATCCTGAGTTCATGGTCAAGACAGCCTTGAATGTAGTCACCAAGGACTAGGAGACATTTGTCCAAAGTTTTTTGGATAGAGCAACTCTCCCCAGTTGGGAGGAGATGTGGGCAGCTCTTTGACAAGAAGAGCTTAGGAGGCTAACCAAGGCAAGAAGTAGCGGCAAGGGAACTTGGGTCAAGAAGGAGGAGGAGGAGGATGTAGCTCTCGCATCAGCGGGATAGCAGGGGCAGCAGAAGAGAGAGAAGAAGGACATAACCAATGTCAGATGCTTCAACTGTAGGGAACTGGAACACTATGCCACTCAATGCCCCAGGAAGAAAGGCAAGGGGGATGCTTCTGACTCAAAGGTTGCTCCAATGAAGATAGACAAGGATGTCGAGGATGACGATTATGCCATGAGTGCTCATGCACCTCTGGAGAAGAAGTGGAGTGACATCGAGTTGTAGTCGAGAGAAATATATACCGACAGGATCCTTGAGGTGCCCAAACTCTTGGATCACATACAGCTACGAGGGCCCTTAATGACAGTAGCAAAATGATAGGTGTCGGGTGGAGCAAGGTGTGATGGAGTGACAATGGCATTGGTAGAGTGCCAAAGTCTAAGGCAGCGCAGTGGATGTTGTAGGATTGCGAGAGCCACAAAGTTATATGTAACAGTGCAGTGGCAGTAGAGGGTCAACACAGATTAGCAGTAGAGGTAGCTTCAACATCACGACGCATCCAGACTGACTAGCATGTCAGTGTTTGGGTGAGGTTTCAGTTACTTACTTCTTAGTAACTGAGTTGCAGTGCAGCAGTTAGCAATGGCAATGCTATGGGTAGCTTGAGGCAACATTTCTTCAGAGGGAGATGCAGTACAAATGTAGCAATGATAGTGATAGTGGTAGAGTCATGGGCAGCAGTACAGGAAGCAGTGGTGCAGTGGATCAAGGGCAACAGTACAAATGTAGCAGTGATAGTGATAGTGGTAGATTCATGGGAAACAGTATAGGAAGCAGTGGATAAATGGCGGTGGGCTGAGCATCAACAACATAGAGGACCGATGTAGTATATCAGTGTAATTCTTCTATGGTGAAGTGTTGTTAGAGCACATTCCTCGCTAAGAGGGAGTGTTGATTTTGGTTAGCATTAGATGTGCTCTAGCTCCAAAATTTTGTGGAGGGGCTAGAACACATGATTGCCAGAACCTCGAAATCGTTTGGAGAAATTCCACTCGGATGAGGAGTTATTAAAATAATTAATATTTTTAATGGGTTCCTAAGTCTAAACTTAGAAAAATAAAAATATTAATGTGTAGTAATAAAAATATGGGTGAGAAGGTTCTAAGTGACGAGGATCAAGTCTGTTATAATCTTAGCCATTGATTAGAGATTAGATCACGATCGTTGATTCATCAACAGGAAAAGTATAAGAGGAGGCTTGAGGGTCAGTTGGAGATACACCAAGAGATCAAAGAGTTCGATTTTTTTGGGGTGTGGTTTGCTAAGAAAGTCGAGCTAAGTGATTTGAGTTGTAGTGAAGGGTAGTTCGGTCGAGGGACTTCTGTCCAAGGCCAAAGAATACATAGTAGAGAGGTAGAGCAGCACCACGGGAGACAACACAGCTCCTAAGAAGGTGACGCAGAGGCTAGAGGGGCTGATGTAGGTGACGCAGAAGCTGGAGGGGCTGACGCGGGCCCTTAGAGGCAACGCTGGGGTTTTCTGTGGGGCACAGAGAGAGCAGTACAGCATATAGACTTTCTGAGCATGGGAGGCTCACTAGGAGGGTGACACAGCTCCTAGAGGAGGTGATGCAGTTCCAATGCGAAGCTTGGAGTAGCCATCATTGCCCAGCACTGGGAACAACAGTTCTCATCTATGGGGTTTGATCATCTAGTTGCTGGTATTGTCAAAATATCTGTCTCTGGATAGAGGTACTTCTGCCAAGTTTATTCTCTGTTGGGTGAGACATATCTGACACCCTATTTGTATTCAAGAATTTGCTTAATAATACAAACCCTCTATATGTTGCACCAGTTTTCCTGAATTGGGTTTTTCCAAGGACGATTTTCCAAAAATAATGGCATCCCTTGTGTGATTGTCTCAATTTATTTCAGTTCATGATTTGTATGTATGTGTAGGCTGCAATAGTGCTTTCATGGATGTTTAGATAACTAAATAACTTGTTGAATGTAAAGAACAAGTAGCAAATGAATAACCAATAATTGCAGTAGGATTTTTGATGTGTGGATTCATAAATTTTCACATGAAAGGGTCGCGGGCCTCCTAGATAGGGCATCTGCCACTATGTTTTTCTTTCCCTTAACATACTCTATGTCAAAGTGGTAGGGTTAACTCCTGCTGACCCACTTCTGCTGCATCTCACGGACGCTCTTCTGCTCCAAAAAGTGGCGAAGACTATTATGATCAGTCTTCACTTTGAACTTGCTGCCCACCAAGTACGGTTGGAATTTGGCCAATGCATGTATAATGGCCAACATCTCCTTGTCATAGATAGAATACAGCCTCTCATGACTAAGCAGCTTCTGACTCTCAAAAGCTATCGAATGGCCTCCCTGTGACAACACTACGCCAATACCCTCACTTGATGCATCACACTCCAAGGTGAATGTGTTGATTTCTGCAGCATCAAATGTGTTCTTGCCTCGAGATTTTGCAGAGAGACTAAGACACATGCATTCTCCAATACCCAGAAATCGTTTGGGAAAATTCCACCAAGAGATGATTTAATTAAAATAATTAAATTTTTTAATGGTTTCCTAAGTCTAAACTTAGGAAATTTGGTTAATTAAAGGGTATTAATTACATCAGGTGTGAATCTTCTAGAAGAAGACGAGAATCAACTCCCAATTAATCTTATCCCTTGATTATGTTTTAATCTTGGCCGTTGGAGCTCCTACGAGAGATTATAAGGAGGAGTGTGATGGGCACTCGGAGGACACATCAAATGGGAGATCAGAGATCGAATTTCTCAAGAGTAGCAACATTGAGTTTGCGGAGTGAAATCAAGTGATATATTTGTAGTGAGGGGCAGGGATAGTAGTCTGGACGAGAGTTTTCCAGATTAGGAGAGTGCAAAGCAGAGAAGGCATAGAGCAGTTTAGAGAGGTAGCACAGTGCCACGTAGAGGCAACATAGAGCTTCCGAGGGAGTTCGAAATTCAGCTGGGAGAGTCGAGATCTAGTGTCAGAAGTTGGTGTGTGAGACTAGAGGGCCAGAAGGTTGAATTTCTAGATAGAAGGAGATTTGAAGAGGAGGTGACACAGAGACCAACAAGTGTGATGCAAAGATGCATAGGAATGACGCAGAAGTTGTGCAAAGGCAGTGTGGGGCCTACCAGCCTGTCCCTAATTAGTGTTGGATCTAACGAATCAGTATGAGATTTTTCTCACTAACTCTTTGCCAGTTTTTCTCTGTATCAGATAGCCAGTTTGGGCATCCAATGATTTGTACTCAGAAACTACTGCATAATAATAAAACCCTTAGCTGTTGCACCGGTTTTCCCGAGTTGGGTTTTTTCAGGGACATTGTCCAAAAACAACTGTGTAGATGTGTGCGTGTTTATTTCTCTCTTGTGCCACATTTTAGTTTCTGCAGTATTTTATTTTGTTTAGGTTGCAGTGTATGTATTTCAATATTTGTCGTAGAAAACTGCAAGTAACTTGTTCAAGTAATTTAACAAGTAGGAGAAATATTATCAATTTGATGTAGTAGGAATCAGGTCGCCAATTTTTCACGTGATATCAGAGGACAGATCATGAGCATGAGAGCTCAGAGCAGAAAGGAAAAAGGAGGTTTGAAATTTTGCCTTGGCAGCAATTTGAAACCCTAGAGGCAACGCAGTCCTTGGACTAAGGAGGTCAAAGTTTTGAGTGAGATCGATTTCTTTGAGTGAGTCGATAGAGAAATTCGATTCTCCATATCAAAGCTTTCTAGAGGTAGAAGGGAGCAACGCAGTTTCCTAGAAGGAACAGATCTTCAGTTGGGATGCAATTTGCAGTAGTTGCTGGAAAAACAGTGTCAAAAGGAGATAATAGCACATACTGAGGGAATTTATTCCTTAGAGGACTTATAGCCAAGAAGTTCGAATTTTCCAATCAGAGCAACAGTAGTTGTGTGCGGGATTTCTCTCCATAAGGGAGTGCGAATAGCTGGGAAGTAGCTATGCAGAGGAGAAGAGAGAGAAGTTCGACTTTTTCAGGAGAGATGACATCAGCTGGGTTGAGAGATCAAGATCGGTTGGACAAAGCCTCCAACTATATGATCTGGAAGGCTAGGATCTCTTGCCTTCTAGATGAGCATGATCTCAAAACTTACATCAATAATGTGGTAGTTGTACCTGTCGATGCAGATCCGCTCAAGAAGTACAAGGCTGAGATGGCAAAGACTAAGAGGATCATTCTCAACGAGGTTCGAGATCATGTAGTATCCCATATAGCCGACAAGGATAATGCCCGACAGAAGTGGGAAGCCTTAGCTATGTTATACGAAGGATCTTCCAAGCACCGGAAGGTGTACTTAAAGGAGAGGCTAAGATGCATGAGAAGGATGAAAGAGGAGCATGTAGATGCCTTCCTTATGAGGCTTCAGGATGTCCGGGACCAGCTGACTTCAATAGGATCAACACCCCGACCCTCATCGTGGGTAGAGAAAAACTGGCTTCAGTAAGACTGGCAAGTTTTCGTCTAGAGCATCCTAGGTAGAGAAAAACTGCTAGATTGGGAACGTGTATGGGCTGATTTGCAGGAGGAGGAGATGCGGCATGATATGGTGAAGGCTATCATCAATGGCAGTAGCAACAGTGGGGCGAAAGCAGTGAAGGAAGAGGGACGTGGCCCTTGCATTAAAGGGGCAACAGGAGCAGCGCAAAAGAAAGAAGGATATTTTGAAGATCAAGTGCTTCAAGTATGGCAAGCTGGGCCACTCAACACTTAGTGTCCTCTCAGAAATAAGGACAAGGAGGAGAAGCAGGATCAACAAGTTGCATCCGCAGAGATCGACAAGCTATCCTCCAGACTGGAGGAAGAGTTTGCCATGATTGCCGAGATGCCTCCAGAGGTGAGGTGGGGTGATTTGGAGTTGTAGCCCCAGAGAGCTACAAGATGGGAAGGATCCTTGAGGAGTCCACCTCTTGGATCAAGACCTTGCTACGAGAGCCCATAGTCAGCAGTAGAAGGATGGACTAGTTTCAGTTGGTGCAGTTAGGTGCCAGAGTGACATATGCAGTACCTAGTAGCGATCAGATTCTGAGCAGTGCAGAGTAGAGATGACATCAGTGCAGTTGCCTTTGAGTAGAGTCAGCAACATCGCAGAGGCTTCAGTGATAGCACAAAGACTAGCAACAATGAGAACTCAAAAGACGAATGCATCAAACTGAACACAGTTGGTTCAGTATTTTGGATGCTTTCCCATTGCAGATGTTGCAATTGTAGCAACAACAAATGAAGAGAGGGTTGCAGTGCAGATGCAGTAGTTGACAACAATTCAGCAGGGTCAACAACAGCATAGATGCAACTCATATCAGAGTTGCGCAGTAGTTGGTGGGCAGTAGAGCCAAACATCAACAGTACAACAGGAGATGGTGTAAAGACGGAGTGATGCTTTAGCAGGTTGCAACACTAGAGCACATTCCTCGCTAAGAAGGAGTATTGATTTTTGTAGCATCGAATGCTCTCTTGCCTCGACATTTTGCAGAGAGGATAAGACACATGCATTCTCCAATACCCAGAAATCATTTAGGAAAATTCCACATAGAGATGATTTAATTAAAATAATTAACTTTTTTAATGGTTCCCTATGTGTAAACTTAGGAAATCTGGTTAATTAAAGGGTATTAATTAAATCAGGTCTGAATCTTCTAGAAGAAGACGAGGATCAACTCCCAGTTAATTTATCCCTTGATTATTGTTGATTTGGGGTATCGTCAGATTTGCTCTAGCCATGAAAATTGGTGGAGAGGCTAAAGCACATGAGATCTCCAAGGCCTAGAAATGGTTTGGACAGATTGTACCCGGTTTGGGAGATATTAAAATAATTAATATTTTTAATGGAGTTCCTAAGTCTAAACT
>APFE031731934.1:22800-47470 GCA_000404065.3 Pinus taeda
GCGTGGTTGCAGATCATAGAAGAATTAAGGACATCAGCCGAGCAGACCAGCAACAATAGAAAACAGTTGTCCCGAGTGACAGAAGTTGTTCCTAGTAGAGTAGCAGCAAGGAATGGGTGACGCAGTGCCTATGTTGTCAAGATTGAGACAAGAAGAAGTAGCGCAGGGGCTAAGGGAGGCAAAGACAGGCTCACGCAGAGCCACATAGAGGCTAGGAGGGCTGACGCAGTTGGCTGGGGAAGATGATTTTCTAGTGCAGGCATTGCGTAGAGCCTAGGAGCTCTAACCTTTACTTCACTGGGCTTTAGGAGGCTGTGGGTAAGTCGCAGAGTGGAGCTGGTGGGGTATTGTAGTTAGAATAGTACCTAATAGGACAAGGCTAAGGAGGAGGGAGTTGCTACTGAGGATTTCTAGCTGAGAAATCCAGATCAGTGGTGCAATTGCACTTATGATCGGAGTGGGGGCATCTCGACATTGGCAAAAGGGTTTCCAAGAGGGAAATCGAGGCTCAGAGGGAGTCACACCAAGAACTTCCAGGAGGGAAGTAGAGGAGCAACGATATGGCAGTGAACGGGGTAAGAGACCAGGACAGACTAGACGGAGCCTCAAACTTCGTAGTCTGGAAGGCCAGAATCCTATTTGTTTTAGACAGGAATTGTGTCAAGCACTTCGCCTTGAGGACGATAGCTATCACAGTTGACCTAGCTGATAACGACAAGTACGAGGAGGCAATGGCAAGGGCTAAGAGCATCATCGTTGACGGGGTCAAGGACCATGTAGTACCACATATTGCTGAAAAGGACACGGTAAATGAGATGTTGGAGGCCCTAAAGAAATTGTACCAACATACTTCTATGCAGAGAAGGATGTTACTAGAAAATCGGTTGCAATCATACCAGATGCAAAAGGGAGAACAGATCGACCCTTTCCTCGGTCGATTGAAGGAGATTTAGGATCAGTTGACTTCTATAGGGGCCACGCCGAATCAAGAATTGATGGTAAGAACAAACTTGAACACAGTCTCAAAATACTAGGAGGTGTTTTTCCAAAGCATATTGGGCAGGGAGACCCTCCTAGAATGGGAGGAAATGTGGGTTACTCTTCGCCAAGAAGAGATTAGAAGGCTGAGCAAGGCAAGAAGCAGATACAAGGGGATCAGAATCAAGAAGGAGGAGGAGGTGGATGCTACCCTAGCATCTAAGGGAAAGAAGGAGAAACGAAAGAAGAAGGACGTCTCCATGGTCAATGCTTCCATTGTGGGGAGCTGGGTCATTATGCGACCAAATTTCCAAGGAAGAAGAGCAAGGGAGAGGCCTCCGAGACCAAGCTTGCACCATCAAGGGTAGAGAAGGAAGTGGAGACAGACGATGACTGTGCCATGAGTGCACACACAACACTTTAGTGGAAGTGGGGAGACATCGAGCTGTAGTCAGACGGACTACAAGCAATGAGGGGCATGATCCTCGAGGTAGCCTCTTGGATTAGACCTTGCTACGGGAGCCCTGAAGAGGAGTAGTAGTACTGGTGGATGTCAGGAGAGACGGATGCGGATGGAGTGACAGAAGGACCTACAGTGCAGGACTCCTAGGACAGCGTGAGGCAGCAGTGCGAGAAGCATGGGTGTGTTGCACTAGTGCAAGATGGAACAAAGAGGAGTGCAATGGTGTGAGATGCATGGAGTTGTTGCAGAAATGCAGAGGTCAGAGAGGGATCACTTGTCAACGAAAGAGGGAGTTTTAGCATCAAGGGTGTCTCTAACCTGATAAAGATGTTAGATTTGGGAGATCAGTTACTTACTTCTCAGTAACTGGGTTGCAGTGCAGCAGTTAGCAATGACAGTGCTATGGGCAGCACGATGCAATAGGATGAGAGGGCATTGCAGTACGAATGCCACAGTGGCAATGGTAGGGCCATGGGTAGTAGTACAGGATGCAGCAGTGCAGATGATGGGTAGTAGGCCTAGCATCAGCACAGGGACCGATGCAAGATGATCAGGGTGATACTCAATGAGGAGTATTGCTAGAGCACAGTCCTTGCAAAGAGGGAGTGTTGATTTGGGGTAGCATTGGATGTGCTCTAGCCACGAAAATTGGTGGAGAGGCTAAGGAACATGAGATCTCCAATACCTAGAAAGAGTTTGGGCAGATTCTAAACAGTTTGGGAGATATTAAATTAATTAATATTTTTAATGGAGTCCCTAAGTCTAAACTTAGGGAAAATAAAATATTAATGTGAATTAATTGCAACTGTGTTAGAATGGTCCAAAAGTCATGGATCAGGCAAGATCTAATCTTAGTCATTGATTAGGGACTTAATCTCGTCCGTTGATTTGTCAACGAGAAAAGTATAAGAGGAGGCTTGAGTGTCACTTGGAGAACACACCAAGAGATCAATATTTCGACTTTCTGGCAGTGGGTTTACTGAACAAGTTGAGAGAGTGATCAGAGTTGTAGCTAAGGGGCAATGAATACAGAAGCTGAGAGGCATAGATAGCACTAGGAGGATCAGCACAGTAGCCGGAGAGAGGGACGCAGAACCATCCAAGGGTTCACGCAGAGCCAGCCAGGGCTCACACAGAGCCAGCCAGGAGCTGCGCAGTGCCTCAGAAGGCCAGCGTGAGTGTCGCAGAGGGCTAGAGGGCTGATGCAGTGCCTCCAAAGGATGACATAAGCCAAGCTAGAGTGACGCTGGGAGATTTCGTAGGGTAGATTGGAGATGTGGAGCTCCCGGAGTGTTTATCCGGAGTTTCAGCCGTAATATCTACTTCCGAGTAGAGAGGTACTACTATCGAGATTTTTCTCTGTTGGGTGAGCTGGATTTGGCACCCAGATTGTATTCTAAAACAGCTTAATAAATCAAACCCTCAGATAGTTGCACCGGTTTTCCTGCGTTAGGTTTTTACGGGGACATTAGTCCAAAAACAATGGTGTCACTTGTGTGCTTGTTTCTATTTCCTTCAGTTAATGATCTGTAATGTGTTGAGCATGTACTTGTATTTATTTCTAGTATTTACAAGGTAAATAACTTGTTAATTAATAGAACTAGTAGGTAGGAATAAATCAATAAAGTACATGAAGGGTTTAAAAACAGTTAGACTTAGAAATTCCAACAAAGGTTAGCAAAACTTCCCTTTGGATGCCTCCATAAGTACCAACTTAGTTCAACCCCAAATACCCATCCTCCTAGCTCCCACATATGGCACAAAAATCACCTCTGCACAAGCTTGAACAATCCCTGAATATGTGCCAATGTCAGAGCAAACTACCACAGAAATGTGTCCATCTAGCACACCAAGTCCTCAACAAATGATGGTCCAAGTCTCCCCCGGAAAGCCCGACAAAGATGTTGCTCTACAACTAGCTTCCCAGGTAGTGCATATTTCCCCTATTGCGCCCAGTTTTTGTAATAATCCCATGAAATGCATGAGCAATCACCCAAAATAACTCTTAACGTAGTGTAGTTCGCCTCCTAGGGCTGGCACTCGAATTCCACCGAAGGTAGGGTGAGATTCTCGCATGAAAATCTTGTGTGCTAAGCAGTACGGTGTTGTCTTGGTTGAACAACTCAAGAGAACAATAGAGAAAATGTGAAATAGTCAAAATTCTCCAAATGGAGGTTGCCTCCTCATATTTATACTTGTTGGCCCCAATTTCCTTATCTCTCCTCTAATTCGACTTTCCTCCCCTTGATTTTCTTCCCACAATTTCACACTAGCTCAAGGAGTGCGTATTTCACCTTTGGTTGGCCCCCACGTCCCACCATCACTTTAATCTTTTCCTTTTTGCTAATGTTGAACCATGCTTTCCCACAAAATGGAAAATGTTTCCCTTTTTAATCCCCTTAGCATAGGTTAAGACAAAAGTTAACATAACTTAGGAAAAATTGCAAAATTGGTGTAGCTTCTAGATGAAATTAAATAGAGGGGATATCACAATCCTCCCCTCCCAAATGTTGTTTGTCCTCAAGCAACTGGAATGTGGGGTGCTACAAGATATGCTCACCCTCCCATGTGGCATCCTCATCTGGAATATTCTTCCACGACACCAAATACTCCCTAATAGTCCCACTCCTCAATATCGTCTCCATGGTCTCCAAAATAGCCTCAGGCTCAAGAACCAAATTCCCCTCTTCATCCAATGGGGGTAACTCAGTGGTTGTTGTCACAAGTTGTCCCAATACCTTCTTGAGGCACAAGACATGAAATATGTTGTGCACCCTACTTCTAGGTGGAAGCTCTATTTCATACTCCAACTCACCAATACTCCTGACAACTCGGTAGGGCCCATAGAAACGTGCTTGTAGCTTCTCGACCCCCTTCTACTTCATCATCGACTGTTTGTATGGTGGGAGACATAAGAAAACCAAGTCCCCCACTTCAAAGTGTCTCTCAACCTGGTGCCTGTTTGCATACATTTTTTCCTGATTTTGGGCGGTTTGAAAATTATCCTTGAGAGCCTTAAGGATGTCTTGGTCCTCCTGTATCCAATCCTTGGCCCTTAGGGCCTTGTTGTCTCCAAAAACAAGGCTAGAAAAATATAAAGCATCATATCCATATAAACCATTGAAAGGTGACATACCAATAGACATATGGTAGGTAGTATTGTAGCAATACTCCCCCAAGTGCAACCATCTCATCCAAGGTTGCTACTGCCCTGTGACATAGTTCCACAAGTATCCGTCTAGCCACTTATTAACTATCTTTGTTTGTCCATCTTTCTGAGGGTGGTAGATGGTACTGGGAGAGAGCTCAGTGACCACCAACCTGAAAAGCTTCTGCCAAAATGCTCCCATGAACCGACAGCCCCTGTTACCGACTATGGTCTTGGGGAGACCAGGAAACCTGAAAACCTCTCTGAAGAATAGCTCCACAACCTGCGAAGCATTATACCTGGTGGGGATCGCAAAGAAGTGGGCATACTTCGTCAACCGGTCCACGACTACATATATATAGTCATGACCCTAAACCATAGGAAGTCTTGTGATGAAGTCCATCGAAATGATACCCCCCTTCACCTCAGGAATGGGAAGCGACTACAGTAACCTAGCTGGATGAGTCAACTCCACCTTGTTCCTCTGGCAGACCTCACACTTTTTCACATGCCTCAACACATCACCCTTGAGAACCATCCAAGTGAAGTGCTCCCTAATTGTCCTATAAGTCTTTAGGAACCCTTGATGTCCTGATAATGGCGAATCATGGGCCGCATAAAGAATTCCCCACCTCAATTGTGAACCAGGTACTAGATATATGTGCCCCTTGTAGTAAATGACATCAACCATCACTCAGTAGCACTCAACCCCGTGAGTGCCATTGGATATCTCACACGCTTGTCGATCCTTAGAGTAATCCACCAAAAGTTGTGTCTTCCAATCATGGCAAATGCTCATGAGTGAAATGTTGATTTTGGGTAGCATCGGATGTGCTCTAGCTCCGAAAGTTTGTGGAGTGGCTAGAACACATGAGATCTCGAGAATCCAGAAATTGTTTGGAGAAATTTCACCCAGATTAGGAGTTATCAAAATAATTAATATTTTTAACGGGTTCCTAAGTCTAAACTTAGGAAAATAAAAACATTAATGTGTATTAATAAAAATATGGGTGAGAAGGTTTTAAGTGACGAGGATCAAGCCTAGTTTAATCTTAGTCGTTGATTAGAGATTAGATCACAACCATTGATTCATCAACAGGAAAAGTATAAGAGGAGGCTTGAGCGTCAGTTGGAGATACACCAAGAGATCAAAGAGTTCAATTTTTCTGGGTCGTGGTTTGTTGAGAAAGTCGAGCTAAGTGATCTAAGTTGTAGTGAGGGGCAGTTCGGCATAGGGACTTCAGTCTAAGGCTGAAGAATACATAGCAGAGAGGCAGAGCAACACCAAGAGAGACAGTACAGCTCCAGAGAGGGTGACGCAGAGGCTAGAGGGGTTGACGCAGGTGACACAGAAGCTGGAGGGGCTGACGCAGACCCTTAGAGGCAGCGCTGGGGTTTTCTGTGGGGCAGAGAGAGATTTGTCGAACATATCGACTTTCTGAGCAAGGGAGGCTCACTGGGAGGGTGACACAACTCCTAGAGGAGGTGACGCAGTTCCAACGTAGAGCTTGGAGTAGCCATCGCTGCCCAGCACTGGGAACAACAGTTGTCATCTATAGGGTTTGATCATCCAGTTGTTGGTATTGTCAAAATATCTGTCTCCGGATAGAGGTACTTTTGCCAAGGTTATTCTTTGTTAGGTGAGCCATATCTTGCACCCTAGTTGTATTCAAGAATCTGCTTAATAATACAAACCCTCTATATGCTGCATCAGTTTTCCCGAATTGGGTTTTTCAGTGACGATTGTCCAAACATAATGGTGTCCCTTGTGTGATTGTCTCAATTTATTTCAATTCATGATTTGCATGTATTTGTAGGCTGCAATAGTGTTTTCATCGATGTTTAGATAACTAAATAACTTGTTGAATGTAAGGAACAAGTAGGAGATGAATAACCAGTAATTGCAGTAGGATTTTTTATGTGTGGATTCAGAACTTTTCACATGGTATCAGAGGATTGCAGATCATAGGAAACTGAAGACACCAGCTGAGAGATCTAGAGAATTTGTTGCAGAGAAGCAGCTGTCCTGAGACACAATGTTGTTCCAGAGCCAAAGACGTCGAAGGAGTGATACAGTACAGAAGAGGTGACACAGAGGCTCACGTAGTGCCTGTGTCAGCATTCTGAGCTAGGTGAGGGTGACGCATTAGCTAGGAGGAGCCCATGCAGTACCTGCGTCAGCTATCTAGGCCAATGCAGAGGCAGAGAGGGGCAAATCAAGCTCACGAAGAGCCACGTCATCTTTCTAGGGCAGGAAGGATTAACACAGTGGCCAGGAGGAGTTGATCCAACTCACACAGTGATTGTGCAAAGCCAGAGGGGCTCAAATTATTCAGTTGGTGGGGCTAAGAGACTAGAGCAGATTTCGATTCGAGGAGCTGGTGGGACACTGTTTCTGTTGGTGCGGAACAGTATCTACGGAGACAGAGCTAACGTAGAGGGAATCACTACCTTGACATATTTCTAGCCAAGAAATCTAGATCCGGGTTGCAGCAGCAAAGGAGGATTGGAGAGGAGTGATTTGATAGTTGGTTGGAGGATTTCCGAGAGAGAAATTAGGACTCAGAGGGAGTCTAAAGAGGAACTTGTTCCTTAGAGGGTTTCTTGTGCCCAAGGAATCCAAATCCAAGTCCTGCTAGATTGACGACAGGAGAGGGACAAGAGAACCAATCCTATTTTTTGAGCAAAGATGCAATGAATGGGTTGATGGATAAGGACAGATTGGACAGAGCATCCAATATTGTCATCTGGAAGGCTAGGATCCTGGAAATCCTAGATAAACATCGCATCAAGGATTATGCCTCGAAAGTGGTTGCAGTTTTGGTTGACGCTGATGTGGCACAGAAGTATGAGGAGGCCTAAGCGAAGGCCAAGTGCATGATCCTAGACGGGGTCAAAGATCATGTAGTACCACACATTGCTGAGAAGGACACAACAAGGGAGATGTGGGAGACCCTGTCCACCTTGTACCAAGGCTCTTTTGTGCAACGAAAGATGCTATTAGAAAATCAACTGAGGCAATACCAGATGCAGAAAGGAGAGGAGATAGATCCCTTCCTTCTCAGGTTGCAAGGGATTCACAACCAATTGACTTCCATGGGGTCTACTCCAAATCCTGAGTTCATGGTCAGGACAGCCTTGAATGCAGTCACCAAGGACTAGGAGACATTTGTCCAAAGTATTTTGGGTAGAGAAACTCTCCCCAGTTGGGAGGAGATGTGGGCAGCTCTTTGACAAGAAGAGCTTAGGAGGCTAACCAAGGCAAGAAGTAGCGATAAGGGAACCCGGATCAAGAAGGAGGAGGAGGATGCAGCTCTCGCATTAGTGGGATAGCAGGGGCAACAGAAGAGAGAGAAGAAGGACATAACCAATGTCAGATGCTTCAACTGTGGGGAACTGGAACACTATGCCACTCAATGCCCCAGGAAGAAAGGCAAGGGGGAGGCTTCTGACTCAAAGGTTGCTCCAATGAAGATAGACAAGGATGTCAAGGATGACGATTATGCAATGAGTGCTCATGCACCTCTGGAGAAGAAGTGGAGTGACATCGAGTTGTAGTCGAGAGAACTATATACCGACAGGATCCTTGAGGTGCCCAAACTCTTGGATCACATACAGCTATGGGGGCCCTTAACGACAGTAGCAAAATGACAGGTGTCGGGTGGAGCAAGGTGTGATGGAGCGGTAGTGGCATTGCTAGAGTGCCAAAGTCTAAGGCAGCGCAGTAGATGTTGTAGGATTGGGAGAGGCACAAAGTTATATGTAACAGTGCAGTGGCAGTAGAGGGTCAACACAGATTAGCAATAGAGGTAGCTTCAACATCACGACACATCCAAACTGACTAGCATGTCAGTGTTTGGGTGAGGTTTCAGTTACTTACATCTCAGTAACTAAGTTGTAGTGCAACAGTTAGCAATGGCAATGCTATGGGCAGCTTGAGGCAACATTTCTTTAGAGGGAGATGCAGTACAAATGTAGCAATGATAGTGATAGTGGTAGAGTCATGGGCAGCAGTACAGGAAAAAGTGGTGCAGTGGATGAAGGGTAGCAGTACAAATGTAGCAGTGATAGTGATAGTGGTAGATTCATGGGCAATAGTATAGGAAGCAGTGGTGCAGTGGATAAAGGGCGGTAGGCCGAGCATCAACAACACAGAGGACCGATGTAGTATATCAGTGTAATGCTTCTATGGTGAAGTGTTGTTAGAGCACATTCCTCGCTAAGAGGGAGTGTTGATTTTGGTTAGCATTAGATGTGCTCTAGCTCCGAAATTTTGTGGAGGGGCTAGAACACATGATCGCCAGAACCCAGAAATCGTTTCGAGAAATTCCACTCGGATGAGGAGTTATTAAAATAATTAATATTTTTAATGGGTTCCTAAGTCTAAACTTAGAAAAATAAAAATATTAATGTGTAGTAATAAAAAAATGGGTGAGAAGGTTCTAAGTGATGAGGATCAAGTCTGTTTTAATCTTAGCCATTGATTAGAGATTAGATCACGACCGTTGATTCATCAACAAGAAAAGTATAAGAGGAGGCTTGAGGGTCAGTTGGAGATACACCAAGAGATCAAAGAGTTCGATTTTTTTGGGGTGTGGTTTGCTAAGAAAGTCGAGCTAAGTGATCTAAGTTGTAGTGAAGGGTAGTTCGGTCGAGGGACTTTTGTCCAAGGCCAAAGAATACATAGTAGAGAGGTAGAGCAGCACCACGGGAGACAACGCAGCTCCTGAGAAGGTGACGCAAAGGCTAGAGGGCTGATGCAGGTGACGCAGAAGCTGGAGGGGCTGACGCGGGCCCTTAGAGGCAACGCTTGGGTTTTCTGTGGGGCACAGAGAGAGCAGTCCAGCATATAGACTTTTTGAGCAAAGGAGGCTCACTAGGAGGGTGACACAGCTCCTAGAGGAGGTGATGCAGTTCCAATGCGGAGCTTGGAGTAGCCATCATTGCCCAGCACTGGGAACAACAGTTCTCATCTATGGGGTTTGATCATCTAGTCGCTGTTATTGTCAAAATATCTGTCTCTGGATAGAGGTACTTCTACCAAGTTTATTCTCTGTTGGGTGAGACATATCTGACACCCTAGTTGTATTCAAGAATTTGCTTAGTAATACAAACCCCTATATGTTGCACCAGTTTTCCCGAATTGGGTTTTTCTAAGGACGATTGTCCAAAAATAATGGCATCCCTTTTGTGATTGTCTCAGTTTATTTCAGTTCATGATTTGTATGTATGTGTAGGCTGTAATAGTGCTTTCATGGATGTTTAGATAACTAAATAACTTGTTGAATGTAAAGAACAAGTAGCGAATGAATAACCAATAATTGCAGTAGGATTTTTGATGTGTGGATTCAAAAATTTTCACATGAAAGGGTCGCGGGCCTCCTAGATAGGGCATCTGCCACTATGTTTTTCTTTCCCTTAACATACTCTATGTCAAAGTGGTAGGGCTAACTCCTGCTAACCCACTTCTGCTGCATCTCACGGACGCTCTTCTGCTCCAAAAAGTGGCGAAGACTATTATGATCAGTCTTCACTTTGAGCTTGTTGCCCACCAAGTATGGTTGGAATTTGGCCAACACATGTATAATGGCCAACATCTCCTTGTCATAGATAGAATATAGCCTCTCATGACTAGAGAGCTTCCGACTCTCAAAAGCTATCGGATGGCCTCCCTGTGACAACACTACGCCAATACCCTCACCTAATGCATCACACTCCAAGGTGAATGTGTTGATTTCTGTAGCATCAAATGTGTTCTTGCCTCGAGATTTTGCAGAGAGACTAAGACACATGCATTCTCCAATACTTAGAAATCGTTTGGGAAAATTCCACTGAGAGATGATTTAATTAAAATAATTGAATTTTTTAATGGTTCCCTAAGTCTAAACTTAGGAAATTTGGTTAATTAAAGGGTATTAATTACATCAGGTGTGAATCTTCTAGAAGAAGACAAGAATCAACTCCCAATTAATCTTATCCCTTGATTATGTTTTAATCTTGGCCGTTGGAGCTCCAACAAGAGATTGTAAGGAGGAGTGTGATGGGAACTTGGAGGACACATCAAATGGGAGATCAGAGATCAAATTTCTCAAGAGTAGCAACGTTGAGTTTGCGGAGTGAAATCAAGTGATATATTTGTAGTGAGGGGCAGGGATAGTAGTCTGGACGAGAGCTTTCCAGATTAGGAGAGTGCAAAGCAGAGAAGGCATAGAGCAGTTTAGAGAGGCAGCACAGTGCCACGTAGAGGCAACATAGAGCTTCCGAGGGAGTTCGAAATTCAGCCGGGAGAGTCAAGATCTAGTGTCAGAAGTTGGTGTGTGAGACTAGAGGGCCAGAAGGTTGAATTTCTAGATAGAAGGAGATTTGAAGAGCAGGGGACACAGAGACCAAAAAGTGTGATGCAAAGATGCATAGGAATGACGCAGAAGTTGTGCAAAGGCAGTGTGGGGCCTACCAGCCTGTCCCTAATTAGTGTTGGATCTAACAAATCAGTATGAGATTTTTCTCACTAACGCTTTGCCAGTTTTTCTCTGTATCAGATAGCCAGTTTGGGCATCCAATGATTTGTACTCAGAAACTACTGCATAATAATAAAACCCTCAGCTGTTGCACCGGTTTTCCCGAGTTGGGTTTTTTCAGGGACATTGTCCAAAAACAACTGTGTAGATGTGTGCGTGTTTATTTCTCTCCTATGCCATATTTTAGTTTCTGCAGTATTTTATTTTGTGTAGGTTGCAGTATATGTATTTCAATATTTGCCGTAGAAAACTGCAAGCAACTTGTTCAAGTAATTTAACAAGTAGGAGAAATATTATCAATTTGATGTAGTAGGAATCAGGTCGCCAATTTTTCACATGATATCAGAGGACAGATTGTGAGCATGAGAGCTCAGAGCAGAAAGGAAAAAGGAGGTTTGAAATTTTGCCTTGGCAGCAATTTGAAACCCTAGAGGCAATGCAGTCCTTGGACTAAGGAGGTCAAAATTTTGAGTGAGATCGATTTCTTTGAGTGAGTCGATAGAGAAATTCAATTCTCCATATCAAAGCTTTCTAGAGGTAGAAGGGAGCAACGCAGTTTCCTAGAAGGAACAAATCTTCAGTTGGGATGCAATTTGCAGTAGTTGCTGGAAAAACAGTGTCAGAAGGAGATAATAGCACATACTGAGGGAATTTATTCCTTAGAGGACTTATAGCCAAGAAGTTCGAATTTTCAAATCAGAGCAACAGTAGTCGTGTGCGGGATTTCTCTCCATAAGGGAGTGCGAATAACTAGGAAGTAGCTATGCAAAGGAGAAGAGAGAGAAGTTCGACTTTTTCATGAGAGATGACATCAGCTGGGTTGAGAGATCAAGATCGGTTGGACAAAGCCTCCAACTATATGATCTGGAAGGCTAGGATCTCTTGCCTTCTAGATGAGCATGATCTCAAAACTTATGTCAATAATGTGGTAGTTGTACCTGTCGATGCAGATCCGCTTAAGAAGTACAAGGCTGAGATGGAAAAGACTAAGAGGATCATTCTCAATGGGGTTCGAGATCATGTAGTATCCCATATAGCCGACAAGGATAATGCCGGACAGATGTGGGAAGCCTTAGCTATGCTATACGAAGGATCTTCCAAGCACCGGAAGGTGTACTTAAAGGAGAAGCTAAGATGCATGAGAAGGAAGAAAGAGGAGCATGTAGATGCCTTCCTTACGAGGCTTCATGATGTCCGGGACCAGCTGGCTTCAATAGGATCAACACCCCGACCCTCATCGTGGGTAGAGAAAAGTTGGCTTCAATAAGGCTGGCAAGTCTTCGTCTAGAGCATCCTAGGTAGAGAAAAAGTGCTAGATAGGGAACGTGTATGGGCTGATTTGCAGGAGGAGGAGATGCGGCATGATATGGTGAAGGCTATCATCAATGGCAGTAGCAACAGTGGGGCGAAAGCAGTGAAGGAAGAGGGACGTGGCCCTTGCATTAAAGGGGCAACAAGAGCAGTGCAAAAGAAAGAAGGATATTTTGAAGATAAAGTGCTTCAAGTGTGGCAAGCTGGGCCACTCAACACTTAGTGTCCTCTCAGAAATAAGGACAAGGAGGAGAAGCAGGATCAACAAGTTGCATCCGCAGAGATTGACAAGCTATCCTCCAGACCGGAGGAGGAGTTTGCCATGATTGTCGAGATGCCTCCAGAGGTGAGGTGGGGTGATTTGGAGTTGTAGCCCCAGAGAGCTACAAGATGGGAAGGATCCTTGAGGAGTCCACCTCTTGGATCAAGACCTTGCTACGAGAGCCCATAGTCAGTAGTATAAGGATGGACTAGTTTCAGTTGGTGCAGTTAGGTGCCAGAGTGACATATGCAGTACCTAGTAGCGATCAGATTTTGAGTAGTGCAGAGTAGAGTTGGCATCAGTGCAGTTGCCATTGAGTAGAGTCAGCAACATCGCAGAGGCTTCAGTGATAGCACATAGACTACTAACAATGAGAACTCAAAAGACGAATGCATCATACTAAACACAGTTGGTTCAGTATTTTGGATGCTTTCCCATTGCAGATGTTGCAGTTGTAGCAACAACAGATGGAGAGAGGGTTGCAGTGCAGATGCAGAAGTTGACAAAAATTCAGCAGGGTCAGCAGTAGCATAGATGCAACTCATATCAGAGTTGCGCAGTAGTTGGTGGGCAGTAGAGCCAGACATCAACAGTACAATAGGAGATGGTGTAGAGACGGAGTGATGCTTTAGCAGGTTGCAGCACTAGAGCACATTCCTCGCTAAGAAGGAGTATTTATTTCTGTAGCATCGAATGCTCTCTTGCCTCGACATTTTGCAGAGAGGCTAAGACACATACATTCTCCAATACCCAGAAATCATTTAGGAAAATTCCACCTAGAGATGATTTAATTAAAATAATTAACTTTTTTAATGGTTCCCTATGTGTAAACTTAGGAAATCTGGTTAATTAAAGGGTATTAATTAAATCAGGTCTGAATCTTCTAGAAGAAGACGAGGATCAACTCCCAGTTAATTTTATCACTTGATTATTTTTTATTTGGGGTATCGTCAGATCTGCTCTAGCCATGAAAATTGGTGGAGAGGCTAAAGCACATGAGATCTCCAAGGCCCAGAAATGGTTTGCACAGATTGTACCCGGTTTGGGAGATATTAAAATAATTAATATTTTTAATGGAGTTCCTAAGTCTAAACTTAGGAAAAATAAAATATTAATGGGTATTAATATAAAACTAGGTTAGAAGGTTCCAAAAGTCATGGATCCAGCCAAATCTAATCTTAGCCATTGGTTAGAGATTTAATCTCGATCGTTGAAGGACCAATAGGAAAAGTAGAAGAGGAGGCTTGAGGGTCAGTTGGAGAACACACTAGAGTGATCAGTTATTCGATTTGCTAGAGCAGGGTTGCTAAGCATTGTCGAATTAGTGATCAGTAGTGAGGGGCAGTGAATACTGGACAGAGAGGTAGAGATAGTGTCGTGAGACTAGCACAAAGCGATACGCACTAGGCAAAGCAAGCCACGCAAAGCCCAGCAGTGACAGTGCAGAGGCCGGAGGGCCTGCATCATTCATGTAGAGGGATGTAGGAGTGAAGTAGAGGGTCCCAGAGGCTGTGCAGTGCCTCAGAGGACTGACACAGAGGGTTCTGAGGCTGACGTTGAGAAGCAGGAGGCTGACGCAGTGCTTCAAAGTTGTTGGAGAGGGTTTCGTGGGACAGGTTTTCTAAATACCTGTTTCCAAATAGAGAGGTATTACTGCTGGTTGTTTTTCTCTGTCGGGTGAGCCAATTTGGCACCCAGTTGTACTCCAGCAAATACTGCATAATAATAAACCCTCAGAATTGCTGCACTGGTTTTCCTACATTGGGTTTTCACGGGGACGAGTTGTCCAAAAATAACGATGTCACTTGTGTGTTTGCTATTTCTTTTAGCTGTTGATCTGTAGATGGTTGAGACTATATTGTGTTTATTTCGATATTTATATGTTTAAATAACATGTTCATAATTGACAAGTAGGAGAAATAAACCAGAAGAATACAGATAAAATTTCGAATAGGTAATACTTAGAAATTTCAACAATTATGTTTTAATATTGGCTATTGGATCCCCAATGAGAGATTATAAGAAGGCGTTTGATGGGCACTTGGAGGACACATCAAATGAGAGATCAAAGATCGAATTTCTCAAGAGTAGCAGCATTGGGTTTCCAGAGTGAGGTCGAGTGATCTTCTTGCAGTGAGGGTAGGGATAGTAGTCTAGAGGAGAGTTTTCAATATCTGGAGAGTGCAAGGAAGAGAAGGCATATAGAAGTTCAGAGAGGCAGTGCAGAGCTTCAGAGGGAGTTCAAAATTCAGTTGGGAGAGTCGAGATCTAGTGCCAGAAGCCAGGGTGTGACATCAGAGGGCCAAAGGGTTGAATTTCCAGATAGCAGGAGATCAAAAGAGGAGGTGATACAAAGCCCAACAAATGTGATGCAAAGCTACGTAGGATTGACGTAGAAGCTGAGCAGAGGCAGCGTGGGGCCTACCAGCATGTCCCTGATTAGTGTTGGATCTCCCGAATCAGTCTAAGATTTTTCTCACTAACTCTTTTCCAGTTTTTCTCTTTATCAGATAGCCAACTTGGGCATCCAACGATTTGTACTTAGAAACTACTGCATAATAATAAAACCCTCAGCTGCTGCACCTATTTTCCTGAGTTGGGTTTTTCTAGGGACATTGTCCAAAAACAACTGTGTAGATGTGTGTGCGTTTATTTCTCTCCTGTGCCGTATTTTATTTTCCGTAGTATTTTTTAATCAGCCCAAACGGTATAACCAAAAACTCAAAGTGGTCGTAGTGACACCTAAAAGTTGTCTTAGGGATATCCTAATCCCTCACCTAAATCTAATGGTACCCCGAACGTAAATCTATCTTAGAGAAGTACTCGGCAACGCAAAGGACAATGCTTCAAAGTCAGAACATTATGCAGTAGCAGTGTATTGCTAGAGCACATTCCTCACTAAGAGGGATTGTTGATTTGGGGTAGCATTGTATGTGTTCTAAGCCTCAAATTTTGCAGGGAGGCTTGGACATAGGTATTCCAAAGAACCCAAATTTTTTTTTGGGAAATTCCACCCATAAGTGATTTTATTAAAATAAATAATATTTTTAATGGGGTTCCTAAGTCTAAAATTAGGAAAATTAAAATATTAATGGGTATTAATCTAATCACGGGTTAAACTTCTAGAAAAAGACACAGATCAAGCCAAAATAATCCGAGCCTTTGATTAAGATTTAATCTAGGCCGTTGGTTGTCCAACAAGAAGATATAAAAAGGGGCTTGAGGGTCATTTGGAAAACACACAAAGAGATTGAGAAAATTAATTTTCTGAAGTGAGAAGTTCTCAGGAGGAAAAATCAATTGAGGAGATCTCTTACAGTTGAGGGGCAAGGATAGCAGCTTCCGGAGAGAGAGATTTTTAGCCGAAGATACATCAGCAGAGAGAGGTAGTAAGTGATCCAGAGGCCTTGACGTAGGGCCAGAAAGGCCACGTAGAACCAGCACAGAGGGAGAGAGAGAAAATCGAAAGTCAGAGCAAAGGGTCCGTTTCAGCAGTCAGAAACCTGGGTGTGAGTCTGGGAGGCTAAGAGTAGTGACTCTAGGCTATTGATAGAATCCCCAGCTGGGTGACGCAGTGCCTGCAAGGGTTGACGCTGGGACAATGTAGAGGTAGAGCAGAGCTAGCGCAGATCCTGCTAGGGGCACCTCATCTAGCAGCCGGAACAACTGAGACTTTTTTCTCAGTGATTGTGTGAGGTAAACTCACAAAGCTTATGCCAATATTTCTCTCTATAACTGAATAACCCTCTAAGGTATTCAGTGATGCATTCAGAATTCTCTACTACTTAATAATAATAAACCCTCATAGCTGCTGCACCGGTTTTCCTGCATTGGGTTTTTCTGGGAACATTTGTCCAAAAAAAACTTTGTCCTATGTGTTTCTATTTTCCTTGCTTAGTTTCTATGTTTCAGAATCATATTTAATTGGTGTAAGTTACTTCAGTAATTTACTTCAATGTTTCAAGAGGAAATTTGAAATAAGCTTGTAATGTAATTTACAATCTAGGTGAAGTAGATTCAGCTGGTTTTAGTAGGATTCTTGAGATTGTTAAATTCTAGGAATTTTCACAAAACGAAGCTCAGGAGCAGGACAATTAGGGAGTTTCTTGTCAAATGGAAGGAATTACCTGAGGATTCCACCTAGGAGGGAGAGAAGATTTTGCAGCACTAAGCATTACAATTGCTTGAGGACAAGCAACATTTGGGAGGGGAGGACTGTCATGTCCCCAACAAATAATTTTTCTTAGGAGAATTCACAATTTTGCAATTTTGGTAATTGATAAATGTTTTGATTTAGGAGAAAGGGGTTGGAGGCATAAATTAAATTTTGAGAAGGAAAAAGGTGACCAACTTAGAAAAATGGAAAAAATTAAAGCTGGTGGGTTGTGGGGGCAAGAGGGAAATTGAAACCCTTAGAGAAATTCGCACCACAAGAGGAAGAAGGCAAAAGGGGAGTTCGAACTAGTGGGCCCAAAAAGAAGAGAAGGGGCATCAAGTATAAATAGGAGAAGCACACTCATGTTTGGGGTTCCTTGATTGTGCATTTAAAACTTAAGAGTTTACTTGAGTTGTTTAGCCAAGTCAACTAGTACTACTTAGCAATAGGATTTCCAAGAGGAAAATCCCAACTCTCTTTCAGTGAAATAAGAGTGTCACCCTAGGAGGGAAATTGAAGTTCATTAGAAGATCGATTTCCAGTTACTGTGAGCCCATTCCCTCAATAGTTCCAACCAGTGCGTGTTTCCTGGAGGATGTAGTGACAGTAGTTCGTGGAGATGAGTAGAGGTGCTTCCAGGGGAGCCACAACTACAAAATTTGCAGAGATTTTCTTTGAGGGAGAGTGAGTCACTTGGAAGATTTGCAGAGTTGGGAATTGCAGGTTCTGTGAGAACCGAATTTGTCCTTTCTAGGGCCCGTGCAGGGGCTTTTTGGGCACAATTGGAAACAGAAAAATTAAGCAGGATTTGAGCTAAATTGGGCAGGATTTTTCCTTACATTCCCGGAGATAATTTTGCAGTGAATTTCCAGCCAATTCGGGGAGAGATTTGGAGAAGAACTACAATAGATTTCTGGGCTAGATGCTAGGCCAAAACATGGAGAAATTCACACCAAATTTGGGTATTTCTGGGTAGTCAAAATCAGGCCAAAGGATTTCTGGGCTTTGTTGGTTTGGGATTGAGTTTAAATCTGATTTTGTGGAATTTTTGGAGTACATTTGAGGCACCAAATCACAAATTTCCTGCAACAATAGTTATTGAAATTTTTGAGTAGAGTGTACAACCAATTCAACCACTTACAGTGAAGAGATTCACTCATATTCACCTGGGTATTGAATGCTTGCTGTAGCAAGCCCAAGTGCACTCATTCCACTTCACTTGTACCTAGTTTGACATTGAAAATTTAATAAAATGACTCAGCTCTATCATTTCTGCTCAATAGTGTTCTGATTTAATTTGCATGTGTGGAGTTTCAGATTTGCATACCTTGTTTAATTGTTGTAGCTAGCTCATGTTTTTTATATTCAATGTATTTCTCTAGTAGAATATTAGAATGATGTACCTAGATGGACCAAGATGCCCCAAAATTTGTCTTGACCTTCTTTGATGGATAACACCATTTTTCGGAGCCTAGATGGATGGGGATGACTATCACTGATATGACTTGGGAGGGATAGCAAATCCATATTTTATGCCAATGGTTTCTTTTAGAGTTGCCATATCACTCCCACATGCTTGCAAAGAGTGATGTACGGGTTCTATTGGATGACATCATGGTGGTGGAGGAACCATTTGGAGATGTATGCATGTAATTGAGGACTTTCTTGGAGTAAGGAGCATTCTTTGACCCTTGTCTCAGTTCTTTGATGCATTATTGCATATCATGGAGGATGATGTCATGGTGTAGACTCCTTTTTCCCACACATGTGGGTTATTTTTGGCATTTAGTTATGTTCTCGAGGTATTTCAAGGTTAGCTTGTGAACTTTGACCTAGTTGAATGCTCAAGTAAACACATTTAGTTGTTTTTCTTTTAATATTAATGTAACAAGGCTTCGTTACCCTTATATAAATAGAGAGGGGTCCTATTCACCTTTCATCATCATTCATCGTCGCACTTATCTCTCTTTTGGAAGTATGCATTAGATTTTGCCTCTTTTCTACTTGTACAAAATGTAGTTCTATGGTCAAATTGCTCTTGGGAGTGGATTTTCACTTAAATTTGGCTTCTTGAGATTAATTGAGGAGATTCTTGTGGAAATTTTGTAAGTTTATTGCTCATATTCTATATTTTGCATGCTATATTGTGTAAATTAGGGTTTCTACATGTTCCATGGCTAAAATTGCTATATTTATCTAGAAATTGTGATCCTCTATGCCATGTGAAATTGTTTTCCTTGAATCCTTTAAGAGAAATCCTAGTTGTGCATCTCTCAAATCTAAAATCTCCCCATTAAGGAAGCCACTAGGGTTTGTAAGAAGAGGCCTTCGACCTCTCACCCTCTTCAACAAGGTTGTCCTCATTGAATTTCCCCTAGGTAACTCCATTGTCTATTTTGATCAAGGCACTAGTCTAGGTGGTGGTGATAAATTCTTCTATGTTTACAAATTTCTTTTTCTTCTCTCTTAAATTCAAGATATCTAGGGTAACAGACTCATTGAAATATTGCTAAAATTAATTTGATTTGATGTGTTAATTCCCTCTAAGTAGAAATTGCCTTGAATATTTATTAAAAGCAAAATATAGTGTTAGTTTTTGTAGCATAGGATGTGTTATAGCCTTCAATTTTTGTGGAGAGGCTAGAATAAATGAGATCTCCAAAATCTAGAAATCATTTTTGGAAATTCCACCTAGAAATGACTTAGATAGATTATTAGTCAATTTTTTAAATATTTCCTAAGTCTAAACTTAGGGAATATGACTAATTAATCAGAATTAATTAAGTTATGGCGTGAATGTTCTAGAAACTTGCACGGATCGACTTCAAGTTAATCCTAGACATCGATTAATATCTAATCTTTGTCGTTGAAGTCTCAATAGAGGATTATAAGAAGAAGTCGATGGGGCTTGGAGAAATAACTTGAGCAATTCGATTTCATGAGCAGATCGATTTCCTGAGTAGCAGCATTCAGTTGCTAGAAAGAGAGCCAGAGAAATAGAAGCAGTGAGAGAGGGGTAGGGATAGTGAAGCTGAAGGAAGGATTCCAGTTTTGGTGAGTTCATTTGCAGAGAGGCAGAGGAGCCAAATTGAGGCTAACACAGAGCAACACAATAGCCTGCAGAGGCAATTTTGAAATTGTTGGGGAGAAGTATAGTTTCATTCAGAAGTTGGGCAGAGGTTCCAGAGGCAAGAAGAGACATTTTCCCAGACAACAGTTGACCAAAAGGCTTGAGGAGAAGCTTTTCCGAGCTGAATGTAGGAGCAACTATGCCAGGATGACGTAGTGACCGCGGAGAGCCAGTATGGATGGCTCAATTTAAACTTAGATCAGAGCCTGATTTTCCTATGGAGGAAATTCCTCACTAGATTTTTCTTACCAGTTTTCCTCTATAGGATTTCCCGTTTCGGTATCCATTGGTACTCAAATTATTTCATTGTTGCATAATAATAAAACCCTTAGCTGCTGCACTGGTTTTTCTAGGGATATTGGTCAAAAAATAACTATGTAAATTTATGCTAGCATTTCTTCCAGCTTTTATTTCTTTCATAGTTTTATTTGTGTAGGTTGCAATGTGATTGATTCAGTATTTGATGTAGAAAATAGTAAATAAATTGCTAAAAAATAATTTAACAATTAGGAGAATTATTTCATGTTACTGCAATAGGATTCGGGTTGTCGAATTTTCACATGTTATCAGAGCGCAAATGATCAGTTGAAGAGCTCAGTAGCAAAGATAGAATGAGTTTTGTTGTTTTGGGTGGGTAGCAGATCAAAACCCCAGAGGCAGTGTAGTCACCTTGGCCAAGAGACCAAATTTATTGAGGCGATTCGATTTTTCTAATTGTGAGACAAAAAAATTTGATCTCTCCAAATCGAGGGATTCCAGAGGCAAAAGGAGCAACCAAGTATTTTTGTAGAGCATATCTCTAGCTGGACGTAGTGGTTTTCCAACATTTTGCTATATCAGAGCTAGCATTAGGTGGAAGAAGAGCACACACTGAGGGAAAATTTTCCTCAGGGAACTTCTAGTCTCAAGAAGTTCGATTTCCTTTGCAGATCAACAATCGTTGTGAGCAAAGTTTCTCACTCCAGAAGGGAGTGTGAATAGCCTAGCAACAGTTGACCAGAAGGGAAGAGAATATTTTTGACATTGTTTGAGATGGCCACTACTGGACTTCGAGATTGGGACAGGTTGGATGGTGCTTCTAACTATGTCGTCTGGAAGGCAAGGATGTCCTTCCTTTTGGATGAATATGGCCTGAATCCATTCATAGATGCAGTGGTAGATATCCCCAAGGATGTAGATTAGCTAAAGGAGAATAGAAAGGAGATGGCATGGGCAAAGAGGTTAATCCTTGATGGTGTTTGTGATCACATTGTTTCTTACATAGCTGCAAAGGTACTACCAAGGAGATGTGGGATACACTTTCCACACTGTACCAAAGCACTTCTAAGCAGTTGAAGATGTACTTAGAGGAGAAGTTAAGATGCACCAGGATGAAAAAGGGGAACACATAGACCCCTTCCTCACTAGGATTCAGGAGATCCAGGACCAACTTGCAGTTGTTGGGGCAGTGCCTCAACCCATAGAGCTAGTGTGATTGGCTCTCAATAGTGTCCTAGAGGAGTCGCAGGTATTTGTCCAAAGTATCTTGGGCAGAGACACCTTGCCAAGGTGGGACAAGATGTGGGCCGATTTGCAGCAGGAGGAGTAGAGACGAGACCTATAAAGAGCTCCATTAGTGACAACAACAACGAATCGAAGCAAGTGAAGGAGGAGGAGAATGTGGCTCTCGCATCAAAGGTGTTTTTTTTGGGTAGCATCGTATTTGATCTAGGCATGAAAATTGGTGGAGAGGCTAAAGCACATGGGATCTCCAAGACCCAGAAATGGTTTTGGCAAATTCTAACCAGTTTGGGAGATATTAAAATAATTAATATTTTTAATGGAGTTCCTAAGTCTAAACTTTGGAAAATTAAAATATTAATGGATATTAATATAAAGCTGGGTTAGAAGGTTCCAAAGTCATGGATCAAGCCAAATCTAATCTTAGCTGTTGATTAGAGATTTAATCTCGGTCATTGATGGACCAACGAGAAAAGTATAAGAGGAGGCTTGAGGGTCAGTTGGAGAATACACCAGAGTGATCAGTCATTCATTTTGCTAGAGCCGTGTTGCTAAGAAAAAGTGAATCAGTGATCAACAACGAGGGGCAGTGAGTATGAGGTAGAGAGGCAGGGACAATAATGGGAGCCCAGCACAGAAGCGGAGAGAGCGAGAGCATCAGTCAGTCCAGGCTACGCAGAGCCCAACAGAGGTAGCACAGAGCCCATAGAGACTATGCCATCCACGCAAAAGGCAGAGGGAGTGACGTAGAGGCTCCCAGAGGCTGCGCAGTGCCTAAGAGGGCTGATGCAGAGGGTCCAGGGTCTGATGCAGTGGCTAGAAGGGCCAGCGCTGAGCTTCAGTTGTGCTGGAGAGGGTTTCGTGGGACAAGTTTTCTGAATACCTATTTCTGGATATAGAGGTATTGCTGCCATATATTTTTCTCTGTCGAGTGAGCTGATTTAGGCACCCATTTGTACTCAAATAAATTGCATAATAATGTAACCCTTTGAATAGCTACACCAGTTTTCCTGCATTGGGTTTTTCCGGGGACATTGGTCCAAAAATAACGGTGTCACTTGCGTGCTTGTTTTCTTTCAGTTGATGATCTGTAGACGTTGATACTGTACTTGTGTTTATTTTCAGTATTTACATGGTAAATAACTTGTTGAGTAATTAAACAAGTAGGAGAAATAAACCAGATAGTACTGGAAGAATTTCTAATGGGTTAGACTTAGAAATTCCAACATGGTATCAGAGTGTGGTTGCAGATCACAGGAAAATTTAAGGCTTCAACTGACTGGAGCATTTGCAGCAAATTTAGTTGTCCCCAATGACATAGCTGATCCTTGGAGAAGGATACAAAGGAAGGAGTGACGCAGAGGGACTGCTTCATCATTCTGGGCTAGAGAAAGACAACACAGAGGCTAAGGGAGGCAAAACCAGGCTCAGGTAGAGCCACGTAGAGGCCAGAAGGGATAACGCAGTTGGTTGGGGGAGTTGATTTGCTGGTGCTAGGATTGCGTAGAGCCAAGTGGCTCAATCCTTTCGTTTCTAGGGTTTAGGAGGTTGTGGGTATTTTGCGGAGCGAAGCTAATGGGGTACTGTGTTCAGAACAGTGCCTAACAGGGCAAGACCAATGGGGGGAGTTGTTGTTGAGGCGGATTTCTAGCTAAGGAATCCGAATCAGTGGTGCAATTGCACAGATGATTGGAGTGGGGCAATTTCCGAGGATTGGGAGGTATTTGTCTAGAGCATAGTAGGAAGGACTAGTCTTCTAGATTGGGAAGAACTATGGGCGGCTCTTCGTTAAGAAGAGATTAGACGGCTGACCAAGGCGGGGAGTATTGGAAACGGGGTCAGGATCAAGAAGGAGGAAGAAGAGGATGTGGCTCTAGCAGGAGAAGAGGAAGAAGAAGGACCTCTCCAAGGTAAAGTTCTTCTATTGTGGGGAACTAGGTCATTTTGTGAACCAGTGTCCTAGGAAGAAGAGTGAGGGAGAGGCTTCAAACTCGAAGGCAGTGCCTACAAAGGTGGAGAAAGAAGTTGAGGAGGAGGACAATTGTGCCATGACTACTCATGTGCCACTTGAGAAGAAGTGGGAAGACATCGAGTTGTAGTTAGGAGGACTACAGGCGATGAGGGGCAAGATCCTTGAGGTACCCAACCTCTTGGATTATACCTTGCTATTGGAGCCCCGAAGAGGAGTAGCAGGACTGTCGAATGTCAGTAGAGACAGATGTGGATAGAGCAGCAGAGACTGCTACAGTACAGGAGCCTTGGGACAGCGTGAGGCTAGCAAGCTATAATAGTGTGAGAGGCATGGGAGTGTTGCACCAGTGCAGGATGACACAGAGAGGTGTGGAATGGTGTGAGATGCAGGGATTTGTTGCAGTAGCGCAGAGGTCAGTAGAGGGAGCACTTGTTAGTGGCAGAGAAAGCTTCAACATCGGGAGTGTTTCTAACCTGACAGGGATGTCAAAAGTTGGGTGGATCAGTTACTTACTTCTCAGTAACTAAGTTGCAGTGCAGTAGCACGATGCAGCATGATGAGAAGGGATGTAGTGCAAATGCAGTGCTGGGAGGATGTACCAGCAGCAACACGGATGCAGAGGGAGCTATCTTATGAATGCAGAAGCGGCAGGCGCAAGGCTATGGGCAGCAGTATAGGGTGCAACAGTGCAGAGGATGTTGGGTGGGGAGGCCTAGCATCAGCACAAGGACCGATGTCAGATTATCAGGGTGATGCTCAGTGTGGAGTATTACTAGAGGACATCGCTAATAGGGAGTGTTGATTTGAGATATCATTGGATGTGCTCTAGCCATGAAAATTGGTGTAGAGGCTAAAGAACATGAGATCTCCAAGACCCAGAAATGGTTTGGGCAGATTCTAACTGGTCTGGGAGATATTAAAATAATTAATATTTTTAATGGAGTTCCTAAGTCTAAACTTAGGAAAAATAAAATATTAATGGGTACTAATATAAAACTGGGTTAAAAGTTCCAAAAGTTATGGATCAAGCCAAATCTAATCTTAGCCATTGATTAGAGATTTAATCTTGGTTGTTGATGGACCAACGAGAAAAGTATAAGAGGATGCTTGAGGGTCAGTTGGAGAATACACCAGAGTGATTAGTCATTCATTTTGCTAGAGCGGGGTTGCTAAAAAAAAGTGAATCAGTGATCAACAATGAGGGGCAATGAGTATGAGGCAGAGAGGTAGGG
>APFE031731946.1:8676-32395 GCA_000404065.3 Pinus taeda
GTGGAAAAGATTTAACAACAATTTTTTTGTTTTTATTTTTTATTTTTCAATATGTCAATCATCTTTTTTACCAAATGTAATATGGATTTCAATTTTATAAATCAATAAGTAAGAAAATAATTTTTTTATGTCTTTTTAAATTAAACAAAGAAATTTAAAATGCTATATTTTAGAGTAGAAACGCAAGTTTTTGGTCATGATATAGAAAGCAATTTAATTACACTAGAAGAGACTCACACTCATGAGTGAATTGATTATTGTTCATTCACTTTATTTATTTTGACAAAAATATAAACAAGCATTTTGAAGGATAAAAAAATTGGAAGTTATTCAATCAATCAAAGTATTGTTTAAATCCCTATACAATAATGACATTGATCAAAGTATATCTACCTATATTTTAATCCTAGAGACATCTAATATCACATGTTTGCAATAGTGAAATGAATAATGTTAATTTATTATAGAGAAATCCAACATACAAAAAACAATAGATATAAATCTATATAGGACAATAATAATTAATAAGATAGAATGAGTGATGGCTTTACAATGTCAAGTGATAATATGTTTATATGTGTTGACTAGTCAATATTATGTTCATTATAACAAGTTGACTTGAAATGCAATGGAATGATTTGAAACATATGTACATTGTTCAATGTATTTTTTTTTACTGTATAAAAGCAGGATAAATAGATGAAGAAAAATATTCCACTAATAAAGACATGTAACAAATCAAAGAGAGAGATAGAGGCATTTGTTGTTTTTATTTTCCTAAAGCAAAACACACAATAAGAGTATTTGAAACAATTGAAATGCACACTCTTTCATGTATGTAATTTTATTTGAGATGTAATTAGAACCATAACATTGAAATGTACACACATGCATGTCTATAATTTTATGTGTGATGTAATTAGAACCATAACATTGAAATGTACAGTTGTTGAGCATTGAAATTTGGACTTCTAGTTGCCCACCTCCACTCTCAACCATATGTAGTTGTTAACATACATAAAAATCATGGAACCATGCATGTTAATATTCATGGCTATCCTAATCATCTGGTGTTAGTAGTGTTGGGAGATAATCGTGTGTGATTTTTATTCATTATTTATTATCCAGATACACCACCTTATACAACTGAATTTTCTTGCTAATTTCTACCTTCTAATTTTGGGTGGGTGTAATTCAACTGTTGAGAATCACTTTCTTCATTTGAGACAAAAGGAAGCATCTTAATGCTCTTCTCTAGTTGGAAGTGTTTGTGAACTCTTCTCAAGAAGTATCCATACATGACACATGCTGCATAGACTTGCCCCACTTGAACTGCCAACTGCTGGTGTGCTTTGTGCATCCCCTTTTTTGTGATTGTTTTCCTTGTGAATCGTGATGCCTTCTACATTACAAGTACTAAAAAACAATTTGAGATATTCCTTGTTATAGAATAAATTTCATTTTGGTGATAGCAATGTGCATAACCTTCCATGAAGATCAATGTTAATTTTAATTTTCAATGATCAACAGACCTATGTGTGTGAGATCTATTTGTTTCTTTTCATTAGTTTTCATATGAGTTTGTTATATATTGTCTTATTTTCAAATAATATTATGTATTTTTATATTTCTTATTTTGTTGACTATAGGTATAAAATGCCACCTCTTGGTTGCCCCAAAAAGGATCTGAAACAACTTTGACTTTCTGATGCATTTGGTATCTCTCAATGTTCTAATCAACCACATATTTTTGAAAATGAAGTATATGATCACATGGATAAATACCATGAATCAGATAGTGTAGAACTTCTTGAAGAGGAACCAACATCCAAGAGGTACAAAAGAACATTCAAGTCTAAATGGAAGTTGATATTTCCATGGGCTTATGTTGTAAAAGATTTTAATGGTGTTGAAAGGATAAAATGTTCATGGTGTGTAAAATTTAAAAGGGAAACTCCATTTGCTAAAGATGGAAGCACAACCCTTCAAGTTAGTGCTTTAAACATCCATGCAACATCAGAGGCTCATAAATTTGCTTTTCAACTTGTAGAGGGAGAAAGTAAATGGAGTACTCTTCCAATTACAAAATATGTAGAACTAATGGTTGATGCTCAAAAAGAGATAATTATATCAGTTATTGAGAACATGTATTTTGTTGCAATACATGATTTACCTTTGGAAGTATATAAGCCAATTTTTGACTTGAATAGGTATAAAAACACTCCTCACATGCCTCTAACAGATGAATACTCATCATATACAAATACAACATCTGGAAAAGACTTTCTAGAAGCTGCTAAGGAGGTATATTGGAAAAAATTAAAGGATGAGATTTTCCAAATTCCATATTACTCACTTTTAGTTGATGAAAGCATTGATCGGACTATGGTGCAACATTTGATTATTTATATTACATATTTGACCAATGAAGGAAGAGGTCCATGTGCTACAAAATTCATACATTTGCTACAAATTATGGACGGAACATCACAGTCTATGTATGATGCTATGACATTTCTTTTAGCAGACATGAATCTATCCATGACAAAGTTAGTTGGATTTGGATCTAATGGAGCATCATCCATGAGGGGCATTCGTGAAAGTTTATCTACTAAGCTTCATCAACATGCCCCTCATTTAGTAGATATCCACTGTATAGCTCATCGAGAAGCATTAGCAGCTAATGATGCTTCATCTTATTTTGAAGAGTTGCAAGCTATTGATAAGTTTGCAAACAAGATCTATTCATGGTTAGGAAAATCTACTAAAAGCCATGGAGAATTGAAAGAGCTAATGGAGTCATTTCAAATCACAAGGCTAGAAGTGTTACAAATTCATCATATTAGATGGCTTTCTAGAGGAAAAGTCATGGAAAGACTCGTTAAGCTCATGCCTGCTTTGTTAAGGGACTGGGAGTTAGTGGAGAAAAAAATGTATGAGATGGCTACAATATTTCAAGTTCAATTTTGCATCCACTTACTTGCAGATGTGCTTATTGAATTAAATAAGCTGAATCAAAAGTTTCAAGAGGATGATGTTGACATTACATCTACTTGGATATCACTATTAGCTTGCTTCATAAGCGATTTCTAAGAGGCACATTTGGGGCAGGTGCAATGCATACATCATCCTTCTTAAATAAAACACAACAAGGAACTCTTGAGTTTGCAGATTGCGCAGGTATAGTACATGTACATGAATTGAGGTTTGAGAGTTAGCCAAAGTCACAAAGATCAGGGACACTAGATGACTGCATTACGCTGGGAAAGGATTTTGTAATGAAGGTTATTGACTCTTTAAATGCAAGGTTCACATATTTACCTATTTTTAATGCAGCTAAGTTTTTTAGTCCTCGTAATTATTATGAGGATATGGATGACAAAGACTCTCAAACAAGAAGATGGTTGACATGTTTATGTGAAAAATTTAGTGCTGGAGGCTTGCTTTTTGTGGACAACATTAAATGAATGGGTGAAATGGATGAATTTATATGTACTATGTATAAATCTTACCCAAAAAAGCATATGTTTGGAGCATGGGATCTATGTGGAGGTGAAATTGAATGGTTTGAAGGATTTCCATGCTTAATGTAACTATGGCAGGCAATTCTTGTTATTCAGCTAGTACAGTAGTTTGTGAAAAATGTTTTTCAAAATTAAATCGAATAAAAAATGAGGATAGGTCAAGGCTTTCTTTAAAAACATTGGATATGTTAATGTTTATCTCTCTCAGTGCACCTCATGCTCTAAATGAGGTAGATTGTAATGCTATTTATGATGAATGGAAGGAGATGAAAACTCAAAAACCTCTTCCACTATGAAAATTGATTGAAAGAACTAGTAAGTTTCAGTGTTTATTACCATCATTGTCTTACTCTATCGAGCACTTGAATGAACCATTTTGGTAAGTGAATTTCTTTAGTTTTATACCATTTGCCTTTTGTAAATGAAAGCATAACCATATTTTTCAAGTTTGTATGTGAAGTTTTTCTAACACATATTGAATGCAATCATTGCAGGATATTGCACAAGATATGTTAAGCTGGAGGACCACCACTGTCAAAGTTTTATAACTGAAAGAAAAAGCTATCTTAGATCAATTTGCGGCCAAGTACATGGACTGTAGTTCCAATAATTTCAAATGTACAAATATTGGAAGTCTCAGCTTTCCAAAAGAGTTTTAATAGACAATAGAATAGTGATTTGGTCAAATTTGAAGTTTATAAGATAGAATTACACTGATACTTCCTATATAAGCTAGAATTTATTTTTAATTTTATAAATGAGACCTTCCATATATTTTTAATATAAGTATTTTTGTTTCTTCGTATTTTTATTTTTATTTCAATTTCATTAAGATGTAATTATGTATATATGTTTATTTTTTGTACTCATATGCAGTTTCCCAACTATGATTTTGTCCCTATAGTTGGTTCAATTGTGGATGAGTTCAAGGCCTGTGCAATATGATCTTATGTGGTTACATTTCTCAATCACGCATGTAAGAGTAATTCATTTACTAATGCAGCCTTTGGCATACTAGTATCTTTTTGTTTGTGAAAAAATAAAAAGAAATTTGAAAATAATTTACTATTGTCAATTAAATTGCTTTTTTTTTATGCTTTTCATTATAGAAGTGCGACCTAGATGTGCGCCCTTCTAAATGAAATTAAGACCTTCCCTTCAAATTTGATCACTGATCGCTATTCATATTGTTTCTCTCAATTACTTATTGTGCGGTTGTGAAGAGAAGAATTGTATTGGTTGAAGCGATATGGAATTCAGAGTAGCATATGCACGACTGGTAATATTGATTGCCATGCTTATGATGGTCACAATGGTTAGCGAAAGTTCGGCTTGTAGGCCATGGAAAATGAAATTCATATTGGAGGGAGATGAAATGGAAAGTAATAATAATAATATTAAGCTGGTGAATGGATGTTTGGAATCCCTTAGGGGTCCCATAACTCCGTCATGCCCCTCTCTTTGTCATAATTACTCTGTCACGCCCCTCTCTTTGTATGAACAGGAAAATGGCTTGTTCATACAATATTACTTGACACTCTTCAATGGGGATTATCTAGCCTTTATATAGGCCTCATACATACAATACCATGGATCAATACCATGGTTCCCTCAATACCATCTATCTAATACCATGGGCCCATTACATTCTTACTAACTACTTGTGGTCCCTTACATGATACAGGTTAACCACCTTATTTATTACTATGGCCCATCCCATTATTACATTATTCCCTTGGGTACCTCCCTTTGTACCCCATATTATTCCCCCTAGGTACACTACAAAACATTTTCCTGAGGCAGGATGTAGCGATGGAAGCTAATAGTCAAATTAAACTTTATCCCCATGGAGTTTAAAAAATTTATGTGAAGAAAATGGGCATCCCTCAAGGGAGAGATGACATCCTATGTGATGAAATTAGTGACAAAATTGTGCAAAAAGGATCATGAACTGACCGAAATAAAAATATCGTTGAGGTCACAGGAACTTGAGATAACCATCAACGTAGGCTAAAGTATCCTACTCACTTGTCTTAAGTATCCTACTCACTTGTCTTGACTGAATTTCATGGAAACATGATCAATTCACTATCAAAAAAGAGTTATTATGCATATTATGAGATTTAAAAAATTGAGATTAATGAGATTGATTTTCAAGATTCCCCCAAAAATCATGAATGATAAACATGTCATCTTCTTGATCAAAAGGAGTTATACCTAAAAGAAAATATTTGATGATCAGACTCCCATTGGAATTCTTACAAATCTAAATCTTCCTCTACAAACAAAGATTCATTCGTGTTACTTGAATAATCTATCTCGTATATTTTAGAGAAAGGGAAATCATCAGGTTCATTGTTTTCGAGGGGTTCAACTTGATTAACGGGTAAAATATCAACTAATGAGATATCAAGATTTGAATATGGTTTATTGGTAAGATCATATGAATCACCATCAAGGGAAATATATGAAAGAAAAATGAATACTTCATTAACAAATTGATCTTCCAGTTTAATGATTGGTTGAGGTCCAACATATGAAACATCAAAAGGAGGAGGACATGGGACAAAAGGCATATCTGATTCTTCCTTAGGATGTTGAAATCCTTCTTGACCAGGAGGATATGAATCTGATTCAAAATATTTTCATGACATCTAAACTAAGGAATGAAACTTATCATCCAAGAACTTCTAGTTCACATCCTCATCTGGGAATTCCTAAAATGGATGTAGGAATCGGTCAACGAAATGTTCAAGAGACTCATTCAATTCCATTCTAAGTTTATCCATCTCATCAATAACATCATGATATTCATATTTGCTGAAGACACGATGAAGCTTGTTAACCAATTCTTTAAAAGATTATATAGACACAATGGGTAGATAATAACACCATTTCCTCGCACGACCATAAAATGTAAGCGTAAACAATCATGTGAGGATTTCTTCATAATAAACGCTACTTGAAAAAAAAATGCAAAAACTCAATTACTTAATCAAGAATGGTTTTTGTACCATTTTCATCGAATTTAAAATGTGACAAATTATGTAGAAAGTCTGTGGGTATTGAAAGATCTAAAGTTTCAAAAAAACACCTTAGGATTATGATTTGCGATGAAATCATTAGATGTAGGAGACACAAATATACTTTAAAGACTCATATTCTCATTTGTCCCTCCTTCTAGTGCCAAAAATGTCAACAATACTAGATGCTACCAACATTGTAAGGGGATATCCCTGATGTGAAGTCCCAATTAAACCACACATTGTTTGGTGTAGGAATCACATATGGTTTAATGTTCTGCCATTGTTGGAAAAGTTTCAAAGATATGCCTTGGTTACTACCATGCACAATAGAACACAATACCTCTTTGGGGCTACAAATATGTGAGCTTTGTGAGACAACCAATGTAAGGTCCATGAGGGAATATTTATGATTGGTAATGGAAAATGAGCCTCTCGATGGAAAAGTAATAGTACTACCCTAAAGGGGGAATGAGAAGGAAGAGAAAGACTTGTTGAATACCTATAGATTTGTCCAAATAATAAACAATAATTATTAAATCATCACAACACTCATTGAATAATAGTCATAGCTAAGCAATGAGTTAGTTCATTAACTTAGTATGCAATTAAAGCAACATATAACATAAACATAACAAGAAGAATACTACAGTATCTATGATACATGTATCAAGAAGTGTCAACTCATAGTGATTCTGATTAAGGGTGAAATATCCCATGTACATTGTTACATGTATGAAACACTATATCTAGTAGTGGAACATGAAGCCACGACTTGCTTCTCCAAAGTATGATCTATCTCCTATGCACTAAAAGAGAAGCTAAGGAAAGACTCCAAGAATACATGTCCTTTCTGTGAGTGATGAGGACATATTTATAACAAATAAAAATGACCTCGAAGCTTCCTCATGACTCTTTGACTTCTATAAATATTTTTATTCTATTTGTGACTTATTACATACGATATCTGACTACTCACATTCCACATGTGTCCCTTGGACATAATTACATATAATTTGTCAGATGAAACAAATTACAAATAAGATAGTATCCTAATAAGACGAAATTGATCAGAGGACAAATGCTCATCAAATGGATAAATCATTTGATTCCTCATGTATTTGTAATGTAAGTGTATCATGACCCAAACTCTGTTGAGATTGCTTTAACATGAACTAGAAAGTCCCCTATATACCACATCTTCACCTCCACTACCTTCGTCACTATGTTCTTGGACCTTGACTGTACATTATTCAAGAGCCATGAAAATTTCATATGAGATTTGAATAGTGCAAAGGTGTATTGTAGAATAATGTATTTGTTAACCTCAAAGCCTTCCTATTATGTTATCTGTTTGATATGTTCAACATATTTCTTAATCTATTGGAAGATTACTACTCTGCCTCTAATCGCTTCAAGTGTTCCTATTGCAGGCATCCCATGCTTCTATATTACAGGCTCAAAACCATTATGTAGTTGATTATAGGTAGCAGTAGTACTAATAGACTATGCTCCAAGATGTGAGTAGTTATGCTCTGTGCCAGGGTGTCCTCCATTGGCACTTGTTATTCCTAGATGGATGACTGTCATTCTGCAGTGTTGAAACTCTGTGATGATAACCGCTGATTACTCGCCATAAGATGTTCCACATATTTCTTTACTACAACAAGTTTTTTCTTTAATCTAACATTCTAACTCAGTAGATATTCAGAGTTGTCTTGTGCTGTTGTGGAAAAATAAACATTTTCCACCATGATTTCCCTAGGATTACTTCTGGTGTTGGTAGTAATCACCTTCTCTGTAGAAACTAAGACTGGATTCCTAGGATCCTTCTCGAAGTATCTATTCCTTTGTTACACTATCCTCTTCTTAATTTGATCAAACAAGACACTGCATACATCCATGACTCTATCTACTAGTTGAGGTGTGATCTCCATCTCCCCAAATGGGAGATGACCACATGTGAGGGGATGTTCTTCTAGAGTACATTTGAATTATCCTCCAATGGTTGCATGGTATCTTCTTCCTCCAACTATTCCTCTTCTTGCTCTTGAGTTAACTATTGTTCTTCTAGCTTCTATGCTACTTCTTCCTCGTGGGACTGCCTTTGTTCTTCTTCTTCTATCCTTCTCCTCTTCTTCTACTACTTGTTGCTTTGCTAGCAACTCACCCTTCTTCGTCTTATCCTCTTCTTCTTCTTGAATAGATACTATGTTCAAAAAATCAAATTTCAAATTCCTACTCCTCTCTCCTGTCAAATCATATACAATCCTCTTATTAGGAGCTACATTACCTGATTGAGGGGTTATTTTTTCTTCCTCCTGTACTTCCATATCTTGAGATAATAGGTCCTACGGTGAACTAGTATATGCTATTGGATGTGTCTCTCTAACTGCGTTATAAAATTTGTTCACCTTCTCATATTCTGTTGTGGACATTGATGAATACCTCGTATTGAAACTAATCCTTTAAAATGTTGCCTAGACACTCTCCTGGGATCATAACCATGAAAGTATTTAGTGGTGAAGTGAAAGCGATCTAGCTCTTGTATTTCTACTGCTCTCACCTTGTGGCTCTTGAAATCATATAATCTTATCCTTAATGGGAAGGTGGGGCAAGGGGATTTCTTCCTCTTGTGTAGACTTTCTTCCTCTTCTGAAGAATTCCTAACAATATTGTCCAACTAATTTTCTACTTCCTTCATGACCACTTACCAATCACATATCACAGCATGAGATGAGGGGATATATGACAACCAAAATATTTTATGTATGTACCCTTGGATGATGCAAACCAATATGTGATATCTCACAGTGACTCCTTCAGTTGATCAGCCATACAAGGAGGATTCGTCTCGAATATCATATGAAAAATAACTACAAAGAAGGGCGCACTCAATTTCTCATATGTGCCCTTGAAGCTTGATTCTGATAACACTATGTAGTGGAAGTACACTGGGAACTTTTTATCGGGAGTCTATTTCCAGTACAATGTTAGTAAGGCATATGATGCACATATTCCATCTAGAATAAATGCAAACATGAAGAATATAGGTTCTTGGTTCACCCTCATAGATATTTTTTCCTTCCCAACATCACGCTGCAATCCAAATGATAATTTATCCTCCTAATTGAAAGATTTACCCTCAATTACCACCACATTTAGCATATATATCCAATTCTTCTCAAACACCTCAGCATTATTGTGTCGATGCAATAGATAACACATGGCTATCAAATACTAATATATGTCTCTAAGAATCCTAGTCGAATAGACTATAGATGGGTGATGGCGAAACCTGGAAGGCGCTCAACACCATGATTTGATAATCTCACTTGTGTAGAAATCATCATTTTCATATTATTTGGGCATAAGTATCTTATAATACATCTGCATGTCTTCTCCATAATAAGTGGTGAGTTTACCGTCATTCTCAATGTTAAGCACAAGATGGGAGTTGTCCATATGTGTAATGATCCACTCAATTATCTCTGCACAGGGGATGACAAAGAATCTACATGTGATCCTATGAATCCTAGACCTCTTGATATTGATGCATACTAGTAAGTCCTCCAAGTCCTCAGGAAACTCTTTTTGCATTAATGTGTCATATATGCTGCTCCATGAAAGGGTGACAATACTTGCAACATGAACACTTGTCGATGGAAACACACTCATAAAGACAATATTAGCTTGATGTAACTAACTAGGCAACAATATCTCATAAATCATGTACAAAGAGCCATAAAAGGTAACTGAGCATGTAACTATATTAATGATGACATAAAATCCCTTGCATGCATAAGAAAATAGGCATGCAAACTAGGAGGGCACACTTTCAAAGCACAAAGTAAGGTCAAGGGTTACTTCATTCTTTGCAGTGTGCTCATGTGATCAAGAAAGTGAAAGAAAAACTTCTAGGGCATACTATCATGCTCCAAAGGGATGATAGGATGGGTTGTCAAGGCTTCATGCCTTCATAGTGCGCTCATATGCTCAAAGAAAAGGAGGGCACATTGTTGCATGTCGAAGGGACGAAGGAATGTGTTCGAGTCTTACTGGTACACCCATGCGCTCAGGGTGCAGTTCTTCAGGGTGAAGAAGTGTGCTCAAAAAGAAAACTTGGTTGTTTTGGGTGTAGTTTTCAAGGTTGGGCAGGTTTCGATATCCAGAGGTGCACTCTACTTACTAAAAGCTCAAAAAAAAATTTAACTGCAAGATTTCATGATAAGAATGAGGAGAAGAAGAATTTTCAAGATTATATAGATGTTGTCGCATTCATGGTGGAATATGAAGGGTTAAAGAATGTGAAGAGTTTTTGCATGCGACAACAAATTAATGAAGATTGAGTAGAGATGCCAACAGGCGAACTGAAAATGAAAGGAATGACAAAAAAGAAAATAACAATAGTGGAATCATGAAAGGAAGTGAAAATATTCAACATGCAGGACTTACTTGTAGCACTAGTTGATGAAGAGTTTCTTGAGCCACAGTTGTGTGTCCAACCTAGATGAGAATGGTTATGAAAATTAATGATTAACCAGGTTGATTTAAAATATTTTAAATGAAAAATTGATTCATTCATGATCACCACTTGTCAATGAGTGAAAGGATTAGTTAAGGGAAGTTAAGTGGCCTCCTATTTTCTAGGAGTGTGCTCGCATGCAACAAAAGGGCATATGCATGCATATAAGAAGGATGTGTGTCTTTAGCACGAAGGAGTGAAGTAAGGTAGGGCACACTTACCTAGCATGAAGGACTGCACTCAAGGAGCGGTCATTTCTTCGAACCAAAGGAGTGCACTTAACTCAAGCACATCTTCACCAACTTGGAGTGTGCTTGATCAAGTGATCAAATTTATGCTCGAAAATTAAAGTGCCCTGAACTTTTTGAAACTAGTGCCAAATAAAAGTGTTTATTGTTATAAATCCAATGACGTTTGTTGCACCTTAATCTAAATGAAAAATTAAGTGTTTCACTGTGTTTTTTGGGTTTTTATGGACCACTGGAAGGCTGCCACTTGGCGTCTCTAGGTTGTGAGAAATTTTGCAATGATCAGATTGGTTGTTGGTGTTTTGAGTTGGACCAATGGTGAAGGCCCACGTGGGCCAATGGCGAGCTACCATGTGGCCTCCTCACAGTGGAGTAAAATTTGTTATGGGTCAGACTAGGCCTCAAGGGATTTGAACATGAGACCTTTTTCCAAGCATCAAGGCACATTACCAACGCACCACCGAACATGTTTCTTACCATATACGTTCTCAGCATACATTTAAAATAATGAGCAAATGTTATTGGGGGAAAGCGTTAGGGATAATCCATAGCCCATGATCACACCCCACACCACATGACCAGTGGAGGGAGCCAAGGGCTCGAGGCTTAGCCCCAACCCTAAGCCATGGTCACAACCCACACAACATAGTACAATGGAACCATAGTTGGATTTTGGAGTGGGGGCCAACCCTTAGGGTGTGGAGAAGAAGCCATCCTTGACCCACATGGGCCACACATGACCGCAGGTGGGAGCGTAGACGATGGGTGGAGTATAAGGCATAGCCTTCAGACATATTCCACACCATATAACCTTTGCGGATGAGCAGAGGGGGCCATCCCCTAGGCACACATTGTCATTAGGGGGATTTTGAGGTATAAAATTGGTCTCCTAAGAAAAATGTACAACCAAAATAAACTTTATAAGAACAATTAGGATTCAAGATGATGATGTCAACCATGGGGGATGACTCATCAATTTGGAGTAAAAAAGTAAAAAGATTAAAAAATAATAAAATAATAAAACTAATTTTTCAACTTGTATTTTCAACTTATCTCCCTAATGTTTTAATCAAATGTCAAATGGGAGTACTCGTTGCATGCAAAATTTAGTTCCTCATCCAAAGAGTACCCATGTTGAATACTTTCATTGGACCCTGCTATACAAAAAAATGAGAAATACATGGAATAATGTGATTACGATCACGTTTTTAATGTCTTTATCATTTTTCCTATAGCAAGGTCCATCTAAAGTATGTAACATGGGTACTCCTTAGATGAGGTATTAAATTTTTCATCCAACGAGTGTTACCACTCAAAATTTGAGTAAACCCATAGGGAGATAAGTTGAAAATGCAAGTTGAAAAAAGTAGTTCTTTTATTCTTTTCCCTCTAACATTTCATGACATAATCTAATATCATTTTATTATTTCCACTATTATTATATAATTTCCTTAGGAGGCCCATTTTTTACCTCAAAACTCCCGTAATGGGGGGGGCATCTGCAAGTCACATAGACCCTCCCATGACCAAGCCCTCCAACAATTTGGGCACATAGAAATTTTGGCCCTAGGCCTGAGTTTCAAACCAATAAATGCACCATAACATGCCTAGGGTTCAAGACTGCTGGGGCCCAACCGACAGGGTAGGGTGGTTAGCCCCAACCCCTAGGCACGTGGCCCCATATGACCACAAATTTCAGAATTTCGAGTGTTAGTGGACATTTTAAGTGTCTAACATTTCCACTTATGGTGCATGATTGTAGGTTAGTTTTACATGTTGGTTTTGGTTTAGGGTGCTTAAACCAAGTTTAGGTTGAATTGTAGGATGGTTAACATAGAATATCATGAGAGAGCTTGAGAGCTCATAACTTTTGGAGTTTTTATCCAAATTGAGCTCAGAAAGAGGTTTCTTAATGGTTTTTGGATGTTTTGAATCGATTGGTAATGTCTATTTTATGATTTGAGCATATTTACAGGGTATTTTTTGTAGGTTTGAGACTAAAGGTGTATGTATCTGTCAGGGTTTGGAAGCAGTTCTCAAAATTTTTTGGGCATGGGGAAGACCGTGTAGGGGTATTATCACTTCTAGAAGGCTACTACAAAACCTATAACCAATAGGGTTTAGCTCAGGCTCAAATTCTCTTATGATCAAGTTTTCGTTATATGTTTCAATGTGGAATTGAAGTATGAACATGATGTTTTTAGCTTATTTCAGTTGAATTATGCCATCTTTGAAGGAGATGTTTTGAGTTGTTGCCATTGTGTGAAATATTTGTAAGAGAACATTACCTTGTAGGGGTGATAGCCACTTATTTACCTACAGAAAATTTTAATGTACTTCATTGATACTGAATATATGAGTGGTCTTGTCATGTTGACAGACCTAGATATGTAGCCCACGAGGTGTGAACTCTGTCAACAAACCTTTGTCTTGTTCTTTATTATGTCTTCATGGATTATGTGTGTTATGTTCATTATGTTCCGTTACATATGAAGATGAATTTATGTTTGAAGATAAATTGAATAAACCTGTTGTTTCAAGACCCATTTTATTCTTGCAAAGTGTCGACACGGTCCCAAGTTTTGTTTTATTTGATTTTTGAGAAGAGGAAGAAATCCCCTAATCCAATTTCAGATCAGTTTGGTATCACAGCACTAGATGACCAAGTTACAATATGGGCAACAAAAAGAATATCCAAGAGGTAAAGGAGAATAATTTGGCTCTTCAGATGGAGAACATGGAATTGAGAAGGACGTTGGAGATAGTTGAGGAGGAGAAGAGAAACGTGCATTTTATATTGCAGCAAGTTCTTGATAAGAAACTTTCAGAAAGCTCTACTCCTGCACCAACAAGGGAAACCTCAGAGTGAGGTCAGTGTGTCGTCATGGTTCAAATAGTGGTTTTGGACCATATGTGGAAGATGTTGCATGTGCTTTTTTCAAGCATATTCAAGAGGCATATCATATGCCAGTGGACAAGCGTGGGTCGTTATATTCATCTACAAGTTGGCCATCATCATCATCATCAATAGTTGACAAGATGAATGAAAAATTTAAAGAGGTAATTAGTATCTCAAATTCCACTCATTATGTTTTCATGCATAACAACTCTTTCAAAGCATTCTAGTAACATACCAAGAGAATAGGTATGAAGTTTCTTTCCAAGGTGTGATATGAAGGTGGAGATCTTGGAAAAATGGTTAAGGTATTACCAATCCAATTATGGTAGAGGAAAGACCGAAGTACCAGGGGTTGGGATATAGCCAAAAGGAGTTTGGAGAATGCTCCAAACAACTTAAGGTACGTCAAACATCTAAGCATGAGATGTCACCACCTTGAGACAACCATTGAAGCTACAACTCTAGAGACAGGTATAACTCTCAAGAGTGCTTTGCAATGCATGGAAATTTTGAATACTTGTGGAATTAGTATCCTTGTACATTTTTTGATGCTTTTGACCATTGCGTGGTTGTATGTGAGAAATGTATGATAATGGTTAAACGAATGAACCAATTTTTTTGCATCAAGCATAATGAATTTATTTTTCATGAGAGAAATTCTATGTCATCAAACAAGAAGATGTTTTATGTGCTCATTACAAAGTGCATGGACATTACACTGAAAGATGTTGGAAGTTGCATCTAGAACTTGTTCAAAGAAAGGTAAAGATATTACTCTACATAATGCAAGGAAAACAAAAGGTTGCAAACAGAACTCTCCATAATCCTAAGTGACCTTCAAGACAAGAAGATGGAAGAAGAGAACCCATAATCCTAATAGAGGTAGAGTTTGGGTACACTTATTGTAAAGTTGTTTTAAATTTTTTCTAAATCCTTGTTGTCATTACCTGTTTAGGTACTTTTGTAAAGTGAACATTATTGTCACTATATTCAACAAGTAGATGTTTTCATTGATGTATATATTGACTTGTTATAAGTCCACATGTTCAAGGACTTTTGTGAATGTACAATATTATCGTTCAAAGTTGTCTACAAATTGTCACATGTTCATTGATACAATTATTCATTTTGAAACTTATGTGAATTAAATCTTTGTTTTTAGGATTGTATAAGATGGCTATATATTATAGACAAGGTCAATCATATCATGGAAAATTGTACAGCAATGTACTTCTCATGTACAAGCTTGGCTTGAAGATGTTAAAGAAAACTTATTCTGTTTCTGATTTCCAGGATGGAGTTAAGTTTGTCTTGAACTATTTAAACTTCAAGATGAAGTGTCGTTGGAGCTATGCAAAGATGAGCTTAAAGGGAATCTTCATATTCCACTCATCAGTATCGTTCCTACAACAATAATAAGAATATTGGCTCAATTCTTAACAAGACAATAGGTCTTCATGAGAATGATAAGTGAAGTGCCTCGATTGGGGATTGAAGGGCACCAATTGAAAAATTTGCAATTTGGATTGATTTTTTGTGTATTTTTGAGTTCAAATGTCTTTATATTTACTAGGGAATTAAATTTTTGGAGTCCAAAAGTTCTTAGCGGGGAGGTGTGATCAGGTGATCAAATTTATGCTATAAAATTGAAGTTCTTAGAACTTATTGAAACTGGTGCCAAATTGAATTGTCTATCATTCGGAATCCAACGATGTTCATTTCTCCTCTATCTAGCTCCTGGAGCTCAAGTTATCGTCTACTGATCAATTTCCCAAACATGTAAAGAAATTGAAAATTTGTTGTTTTACTGTGTTTGTTTTAGGGTTTTAATGGACCAGTGGAGGGCTGCCACTTGACATCTCCAGGGTTGTTGAAATTTTTCAGTGATCAGATTGGCTATTGGTGTTTCGAGTTGGACTAGTGGTGGAGGGCCACGTGGGCCAATGGTTGGCTTCCAGGTGGCCTCCTCACATTGGAGTAAAATTTGTTATGGGTTGGACGGGGCCTAAGAGGATTCGAACATGAGACCTCTACCCAAGCATCAAACTACACTACCGGTGCACCACTGCACATTTTTCTTACCATATACATTCTTGGAATACATTTAAACTAATGCAGAAATGTTCTTCGAAGAAAGGGCCAGGTCTAAGGCATAGCCCATGGCCACACCCCACACCACATGACTAGAGGAGGAAGACAAGGGCTTGGGGCTTAGCTCCAACCCCAATCCATGGTCACAAGCCACGAAACATATTGCAATGGAACCACAGTCGAAGTTTGGAGTGGGGCCAACCCCTAGAGTGTAGAGCGCAATCCAACCCCAGTCGACATGGGCCACACATGACCGCAGGCGGGAGTGTATTGGATGGGCAAAGGAGCGGAGAGGGCAACCCCTAGGTGCACGCAGTGACGGGTCAGCCCCAAGTCACATAGACCCTCACATGATCGAGCCCTCGAGTAGTTGGGGCATGCATAAATTTTGGCCCTAGCCCCAAGTTTCTAAGCGCCAAACACGTCATAACATAACCAAGTGTAAAGACCGTTGGGGGGCCAGCTAATGGGGGTGGAAGGTTAGCCCTAGCCCTCGAGCACATGCCCCCATATGACAACCAATTTCAGAATTTCAGGGACTAGTGGAAATTTTAATTGTTCGACAATTTCGCCCGTGGGGCATGATTGTAGGCCAGTTTTCCGCATCGTTTTCGGCTGTGGAGCTGTCATGCCAGGTTTAGGTCGAATTGTAGGATGCTTAACATAGAAGTTCATGAGAGAGATTGAGAGCTCATAACATTTGGATATTTGTATCCAAATTGAGCTCAGAAAGAGGCTACATAGGGGTTTTTGGATGTTTTAAATTCATAGGTAACCTCTATTTTCTGATTTGAGTACATCTAAAAGGTATTTTTGCAGGTTTGATACTAAAGGTGTATGGTTCAGTCAGGATTTAGAAGCAGTTATGGGAATTTTTTAGGCATGGAGAAGACCTTGTAGGGGTATTCTCAGTTGCAGAAGGCTATTGTAGTAACTGTAACTAGCAGGGTTCAGCCCAGGTTCAACTTCTCTTATCATGAATTTTTGATTATATATTTCAATGTGGAATTGAAGCATGCACATGACGTTTCTAGCTCATTTCAGTGGAAGTATGTCATCTTCGAAGGATATTTTTGAGTTGTTGCCATTGTGTGAGTTCTTTGTAGGAGAACATTATCTTGTAAGGGTAATAGCCATTTATTTACCTGCAACAAATTTTTATTTACTTCATTGATATTGAATATATGAGTGGTCTAGTCATGTTAATAGGCCCAAACATGTAGCCTAGGAGGGGTGAACTCCGTCAACAAACCTTTGTCTTCTTCTTCATTATGTCTTCATGGATGATGTGTGTTATGTTAATTATGTTTAGTTACATATGGAATACTAATTTAAGTTTAAATAGAAATTGTATAAACCTATTGTTTCAAGAACCATTTTTATGCTTTCAAAGAGTTGACATGGTCCTAAGTTTTTTTTATTTGATTTTGGAGAAGAGGAAGAAATCACCCAAACCAATTTCAGATTAATTGTTTTTCCTTTAATGGTGGTCTTCTTGCTTTTGTTTGATTTTTCTATGCTTTTGAGTGTTTTTCTAGTGTTTGAATGGTGAAAAGGAAAGTCTAAGTTGTTGGAAATAATACTAAGGGGGGGGGGGGGGGGGTGAATCAGTATTATCAAATCAGTTACTTTTCATTTTTCATACTCAGATTTATATATGCGGCTTCAGTTCAATATATCCGCGTATATACGCGACTGTGTTAAATGCAACCAGCGTACACTCAGTAATCTTATGATTCAGTTAGCTTATCCTCAGTAAATGCATCAGAACATTATTAACCACATTAACAGTAAACAGGTGTAGTAAAACAGTTCAGATCATCACACATAAGAAGCACACATGAACACCATGATATAAGGTGGAAACCCAATGTGGGTGAAAACCACTTGCTGCAATTCGTCTCTTTCTTCCTTTAATAAGAAACTTCTTTTAGAATGTACTTGTGCAGTCCTTTACCAGCACGCAGGCTACAACCTATAGAGGGCTACAACCCTCTCTCGTTTTCCAGCTACTTCTGGAAGGGAGCTACAACCCCCTTAGCTCTTGTACTAGCGAATATACTAGTACGTAGGTGCTGACCTACAGAAGGCTGCAACCTTCTTTTCTTCAAGGACCACGTTTCATCAATTTTCAGACTGGATCCATAAGTACAAAACAATCACTACTGCAATACAATCATCAATTTATACTTGTATCATAAATCACTAAATCACCCAATACTGAATCACTGAAACCCTGTCATCAAAACACAGAGCGCAAACTAGAGCCCAGATGTAACAGCACAAAGTAAAACTAAAATTAATGCCTTAATGGAAAACAAATTCTTACAAATGACTTACCTATATTACCTGTACTTGCAGTCTGCGAAGTGATCACAAGATTTTGGGGACAACTCTCCTCCCAACCGTAGGCTCAATTGTGCAGGATTCTGCTACAACTTGCCACCCCCGAGCCCTCAATCAACGACTACTGCCAGTGCTCCTAAGTCTTCGTATACCATTCTCCCAAGAGAATGAAAGATAGAATAACAGAATGATGGATTGCAATAATTCTTCTCATCTTCCTCACCATCTATTAAATAGAACAACATTGGATGGGGAACCACATGCACACACTCCATGTGTCTACATGCAACTTGATTTTTAGCCTTCTTGTTTTATTTCTTTACTTTTCTTTTGATTCTTGTTTTATTTTCTTCTTCTTGATAGCTTTACTGATTCTTTTTATTGTTTTCTTTGTTTTATTACTAATTATTTTTATTTAGAGCTTTAGTGTAGTTATTACTATATACATATTTTTTATTTTCTTGTATATTTTGAAATATCATTTAATGATTTTATTTATTTTCAATTATTTATTATTAGTGGATCTATTTATTTAATTATTTAAATATTATTATCATTATTATTTTTTTGTTATTTATTATTTAATTATTTATTATTTATTAGTTATTAATATTATTATATTATTAATTTTTATTATTTATTATTTATTATTAAAGGGAGGGATATTACATACTCTCCCACTTTAAGGAACTTCGTCTCGAAGTTATTGTGTATTATTTTTATTATTTATTATCTATTATTTTATTTTCTTCATGTTGCCAACACCCTCTGCTGAACTAGTATAACCAGCAAGCATCGAAAGTCCCCAACACCCCGGGAAATCTCAAGGAATTTATGTCATTTTTCCCACTTTCGGTACCAGGCTAAGCTTAACCCGGTCTGTATCATAGTCCAAGGCTGGCCCCAAGGCTCGCGCCTGACTCAGACCTCATCTACCCCAAGGCAGGCATCCGGTCCGGTACTCCATGACCTCGGGCATCTCACAGGCTGGCCCACTCCCTCCACAACTACTAAGGCGCACAGCCCCAGGCATTGAAGTCCTTTACATCCCTTCTAGACTTCGGCATCCCAATCCAATAATAGGCACCTAGCCTGAAACATCAGGCACCTAGCCTGGAACATCAGGCACCAAGCCTAGAACATCAGGCACTTGGCCTTCTCAAGCTGGTCCCATAGCTCTTCAAGAGCTATCCATCAAGAGCTATACACAAGACAAAGGAACCACTGGCATATGTAGTGTTGATTGAGTTTTGTCCCCAGCCCATATCGTGTTACTTATTCTCCCTCGTGCGTATGGGCTCGCATGAGATCATCAAATATGTTATCACCTAGAACTGCAGTGATATGAACATAATGTTGTCCATAAAATTTTTGTTGTTCAAAAAATAGGTGTCTAATGGTTATTGCCCTATGTTTGTCACTTAGGGATCGTGTTTTATAAAGATATTCATATGAATCATGTTCAAAAGCCGTTAGCTATCCTCCATCATGATTATATAAGATATGTCTTGTCTTATATACGTCACTGGTCCTTTTCACGTTTTCGCAGCGCAATTTTATTGGTTGATTTTGCAGCGCAATGATGTTTTAGTCCTTTCACAGCGTGTCAGTAACCAGCCATTTCGTAGCACATTTTGTTAACTTATAACTGTCTGCGCTACGAAATCGCGGATTCGGGGATTTAAACAGCACTGATTCTTAGAATGTCATGTCTGGGGGATGAGTCGGTATGTCCATCCGTTTATTGTCAGAATGGCGTCCTTTCAAGCAAGTATAAGCCATCGTTCCACCAATAGGTCCATAACCACGCACATGAAATCATTTAAATGGTCTGTAATGCTGGTAAGTGTTATGATATTTTTTAATATTGCATAAATTGGTTCGTTTGCATGATAAGACTAATAAGTTGCGGAGGAGCCCGAGTTCATTCTTTAAAGGAACCCGATTGCAAGCGAGCCTACTTACCAAAATTTGAATTTGCCAATTGAGTTGAAGCTGCTGTTGTTTCTTTGTGCGAAAAACTTCAAGCTATTTCTCTGTGCGAAAAACTTCAAAGCGAAATGGAGAAGAAGGGGCATCGGTCTGGAAGATGTCAAAGAACAGAACCTATGGGGTTGGACCTAGCATTGATAGATGAAGGTGTGAGACAAGCTTTTCAGAATGCTGGTTGTTGGACATTTTGTGAGAAGCTACAGGGAGGACATACTGAGGTAACAAAAGCATTTGCTTTAAATTTTACAGGGTTAAGCTCTAAAGTGTCCATGTTAGAATTCCCAGTATCTTCAGAGGTTATTGCTAGGGTGACTGAAATTCCGAGAGGAGGGTAGGAGTGGTTCAAAAATTTCAAATTTGATATGAACCCCTGCAAGGAGTTCCTGAAGGAGCCTTATTTAAATGAAGACCTTACAAAGGCTGTGCCGAGACATTATGTAAAAGAACACTATGCACTTCTCCTCACATGCATTCAAAAATATTTAACATGTGAAGGGAGATATACTAAAGTTTACTCCTATCATTTTAAGCCGTTACTACATTTTACAGGCAAAGCATCCATAGATATCCCATTTTACCTGTTTCGTAGCCTCAGTAAAATGTGTGATAAAATTCAGCTGAAGAAGGAGAACTGGGAAACATCTCTTTTTCATCATGGTTTGGTAAAATTGCTAGTGTTGGATAGTCTGTAGAAAATTGGTCGGGATTGGGATTCTTTTATTTTTATGTCTGGTTTTTAGAGTAAGATAGGCCTCACTCCATTGCCTATTAAAGAAAGAGAAAAGTCAGTTGAAGAACCTACCCTTGCTGAGCTCAGAAAGGAGATAAAAGACAAAAAGAAGATCAAGCAGCACAAGAAAGAGGCACCTAAGCCAAGTAGAGCTGAACATGTATCAAGGGTAAAAACCAGAAGTCAATCAAGCAGGGAGAAGGGCAAATCAGTAGCTACTGAAGAAAGCCCAATATCAAAGGCTAGTTTAAATGATCTGCTTGAGGCTATTGATTTTGAACAAGCTAAATTAGTGCATATGGAGCCAATGCACATTGACCTGACTCAATCATCACCAGAGAGCTCCAAAAAATCAAAAGCCTCGAAAAGGTTAAGGTTTGAAGAACCTGGTAAAGAATTTGTGTTCAAACCACGGAGGCCAGTCACAAGGAAGCAAATCAAAGAAGCTGAGCAAATGCACGGGAAAGAGGTAGCTGTAAAGGTGCCTAGAACAGAAGTAATCGAACAACTGCCTAAAACAGAGGAGGCAGAGGAAATGAAGAAAAAACCCTATACCAGAAGGCAAGCAAGAGAAATGAAGAAACAGCTGCCCAGAATAGAAAAAGCAAAAGAAATCAAGAAGAAAGATTTGAATAAAAAGGTCCCCATTTCTCAAGAAGCAAAGACTACATCTTCTAAAGACCAGTGGGAGGCAACCGAAAAAGAAGTGGCTGAGATGGAGAGGGCCGTAGCTGAAATCGCAGCCATGGAGATGGAGGGAGCCATAGATATCCCATTTTATTTAAGTTAACTGTTTTTAAGGCATGTAAGCATGGCATATAACATCAAGGTAAATTAGGAGTTTTGAAACCAGTGGCCAAGCTGTTACAGTCACAGAGAATATTGATACATTCATTAAAGACTGTGTTTTTGAAGAAACAGCAATTTCGTAGCACGCTACGAAACTGCTGTAGGTGCTACTTTTTGAAGAAATTAAATAGTTTTATGATGAGGTCATCAGATTTAGAAGAAAAGGCCTAATGGACATCAAGGAGACCACATAAGACTATCAGGGCCGTTTTGATAAGGACAAGTGTGCATTCTTCATAAAGGTAAAATATTTTGTCTTAAACCATTACTTTAATAAAGGTGCTTTATTACCGGTGGTTAAGGTTTGGCTAAAGATGCATACGAGGATTTGGGCTTGTACACATGTTCAATCAACAAGACTTCCAGCATATCAGGAAATATGGATGATGCTCATCAATTATGGAGTATTTAAAAGCTGGGAACATATTGCTTAACCTTCGAAGTATGGTGGGAAACATGGACCGAAAAAACAGCGGTTGGTTCTTATAATAAATAAACCATCAGCACATTCAGCATCCAAGGCTAATCCAGTTTCTTGCATCCTTATCTCAGCTATCATGGCCAGAATTAAAGGAGACAGTTGTTGAAGATTTAGAAAGGAATCATGATATGAGGAGAATAAAATTAGAATTTAAGTTTGATTAAAACTCTTTTGTAATTACAGTTCAATGCTTAGTAGATTTAATGAGTCTGTTAAGATAGATAAGGATAGTTAATGTCAGTCATCGAGCTCCCCTCATTCTGGAGGAGGAAGCTCAAAGTAGTTAAGAATGTTTTCCTATATATAGAGGAAACTCTGATGTAATGAGGGTTGGATGTTTATGCAAAAAACAGAGTCTATATTGGCCAGTGTATAAAGCTTTTTACAGTAATATAAAGACTACTTTTTCTTCTCAAGATTCATACTTTGTTAAAAGGCTCAAGATGTTTGTGGTTTTGTCTTACCAAATGTAAGTTTTACAGCTCTATAGATATACAATCACACTAAATTCACCTAGTGCTCAGACTTCCTGTGTATATTTATGAGTTGAGGTTCTTTTCTTTTACAGCTTTATAGGTATACAATCACTCTGAATTCACCTAGTGCTCAGACTTCCTGTGTATACTTATGAGTTGAGATTCTTTAAAATGTTTTGAGCATTTAAACATTACATGCCTTGACTTCTATGAATGAGTAGTTAATAGTCTACTGAAATAGTGTTTGACTCCATGAGCCCAATGGAAGAAATGTTATGTTGTATGTCCAACCATCATGTTTATGAAAGTTCTCATTACAAGAGTTAGCCCTCTTAGTGCTTAAAGATAAATCAATAATTTATTTTGAGAGAGCCCTCTCAGGTTAGGGAGGCTAATCCTTAGCCAAGAGTCTGGTTTGAAACAGTTACATAGAGTCTAACTGATTAGTAGCCATCAGTACATGATTTTGTGATAACATTTTGGTGCGTCTGCCGGGAGTCTGAAGATTACTCATTCCCGAAATTATGAGGTTGAA
>APFE031731946.1:59035-113499 GCA_000404065.3 Pinus taeda
AGACTGATAGACATTGTAACTTTTGTAATCGAGATGGCCACTTAGAATCTAAATGCTTTAAGAAGATGGAAGCCTTAGAAGCCGCAATGAAGAAACATAACATCCATGTGGAGCATTCTTCTACTTCAACTTAAACTTCATCTTCAGGAATGGCACTTTCTGCATGTCGTTGTCAATCATCTCAGTCTGGTTATGCATTAAATGTATCTTCTTCTTCTCATTCTCATGAGTGGCTCATTGATTCTGGAGCCTCTTGTCACATGGCCAAAAACAAAGCCATGTTTTCTTCTTTACATGATTGTAACACCAAAAATATATATGTTGGTGATGATAGATCTCTTAATGTTGTAGGGACTGGAACTGTTCATCTAGACAATGGTCAGTTTAATGATGTATTATGTGTTCCACCTTATCCAGCAACCTTCTATCTGTATATCAGATAACTCATTCAGGTGAAGGTAAAATTGTTGAATTTTCACCTCGATGTTGTAATTAAGGACCTAAGAGATCCTAGAAAGATTTTAGCTACTGGCATTGCTGATGATTCTACAAGGTTGTATAAGTTTCACAACTTTGGGTCATCAAATCTTCCCTTGGTATTCGTTGCTCATAATGATGAAGTGAGCAAACTTTGGCATGAGCGATTTGGTCACTTAAACTATCGCTCCCTTCAGAATCTATGTAAAGAAAATATGGTGACAGGTCTTCCAATGGTATCTTGCAGAGATGGTGTTTGTTCCAGATGTGTACTCGAAAAACATCATCAGGATAGTTTTGAAAAACGTGCCTCTTGGCACACCTCAGCCCCTTTACAACTTGTGCATAGTGATTTATGTGGTCCACTTCCTGTTGCTTCATTCTCTGGCTGCAAGTATTTCTTAACTTTCATTGTTGATTTCTCCAGACGCACTTGGGTATATTTCTTAAAACTCAAGAGTGAAGTATTTAACACATTTTTGGCCTTTAAGGCCTTTGTTGAAAAACAATCTGGAGATCAAATTCTTAAGCTAAGATCTGATAATGGTGGAGAATATGTTAAAAACACTTCATCAACTTTTGCACTGAGCATGGAATTCAAATGCAACATACTGTTCCATATACTCCACAACCAAATGGTGTAGCTGAAAGGAAGAATCGCACCTTAAAGGAAATGGCTAATTGTATGCTTCTATCTCAAGGACTTAGTCTTAACTATTGGGCAGAAGCAATTAACTGTGCAAATTACATACTAAATCGCACTCCTACTAAGGCTTTAAAGAATATCACTCGAGAAGAAGCATGGAGCTCTATTAAACCAGATGTGAGTTACTTTCGTGTTTTTGGAAGTGAAGCATGGGCCCATATTCTAGATGAAAAGCGTAAAGCTTTAGAACCTAAGAGTGAGAAATGTACTTTGTTGGCTATTCTGAAGATGTAAAGGTTATAGACTTATTCCATTTAAGTCCAAAAATGTTATAATTAGAAGAGATGTAAAATTTGATGAAAATAAATCGGCCTATGAGCCTAGTTCGGTGCATGTGCCACCTTTCTCTATCTCTTCTACCTTTTGAACATATTTCTTCTTCAGATGATGAAAGTGAGGATGCCAATCCTCCCCCACCTTCTCAGGATCATCCTTCAGCTCCTTCAGCTCCTTCACTTCCAAAATGGGTCCAAGCTACTCAAGATGCAGCAGGTGATCTTGCCGGTGATCCTATAGATCAGCGACGTACACGTTCTCAGTTTGAAAGAGCCTCTTCTTTACTGGCTCAAGCTCCAGTAAATCATGATCCTGACACTTTTGCAGAAGCTTCAGGCCATCCACATTGGGAAGCAGCTATGAATGAAGAATATCATTCATTGTTGGCAAATGATACATGGGATCTTGTTCCTCTACTAAAGGGACGCAAACTTGTTAGATGTAAATGGGTTTACAGAACCAAGTATGGACCAGATGGGAAATTTGATAAACATAAAGCTCGTCTTGTTGCTAAGGGCTTTTCACAGGTTGAAGGAATGATTATACTGAAACCTTTTCTCCTGTTGCCAAAATGAACTCTGTCCGCCTTGTTCTTTCCCTTGCTGCCTCTTTCAAATGGAAGTCCATCAGATGGATGTTAAATCTGCCTTCTTGCATGGGGACTTGCATGAAGAAATCTATATGGAACAACCCATTGGCTTCATCCAAACAGACTCCAGCCTTGTATGTCGTCTTAAGAAATCCCTTTATGGTCTCAAGCAAGCTCCTCAGGCTTGGTATGCCAAAATGGATATTTTTCTTTTAGAATCTGGCTTTTCTAGGTGTCATTCTGACAATACTGTCTACACCAAGAAAGAGGGCAAGTCTCTTATCATTCTTGTTCTTTATGTTGATGATCTTATCCTCACTGGTAGTGATCCCAACCTTATTAACCATGTGAAGTCCAACCTTAAAAGAAGTTTGAAATGACAGACTTAGGACATTTACATTATTTTCTCGGTCTTCAAGTCTTGCAGTCCAAGGAAGGTATTTTCCTCTCCCAATCCAAGTATGCCTGTGATCTTCTACGTTTTTTTCACATGGAAGATTGTAAGCCAACTCCTTCTCCCTTTCAGTCTGGAGTTAAACTTTCAGTCACTTGTACTTCCCCTAAAGTTGATGCTACCTTATACCATCAACTTGTAGGAAAACTTTCGTATTTAACCCATACTCGTCCTGATCTTTCCTTTGTTGTTGGCCTTGTTGCTCGGTTTATGCAAACCCCACGTGAAAGTCATTGGAAAGCAGCTAAACGAATACTTCGTTATCTCCGTGGTACAGTTCAGTTTGGCATTCATTACAGTTTTGAAACATCTCCTCTATTGGTTGGTTTCACTGATTCCGATTGGGCTGGTGACCCTGATGATCGGAAGTCTACTGCTGGTTATGTGTTCACTCTTGGTTCAGGACCTATTACATGGGCTTGCAAGAAACAGGCTGCCATTTCTCTTTCTTCAGCAGAAGCAGAGTATCGTGGTGCCGTAGAGGCTAGTAAGGAAGCCTTGTGGCTTCGTCAGATCCTATCAGAGTTTGGTTTTCAGCAACAGCATCCGACTACACTTTGGTGTGATAATCAAAGTGCCATTCATCTTTACAAAGATCCAGTTCAACATCAGCGCAACAAACACATTGAACTACACATGCACTTCATCAGAAAGCTCATTCATGACCATGTTCTTGAAGTGCAATATTGTTCAACAGATGATCAGGTTGCAGACATCTTCACAAAGTCTCTCACAGAGGCGAAGTTCACTAAACTTCGATATATGCTTGGAGTTCAGGAAGTTGTCACTAAGGGGGGATAGGCTCTAGTGCCTCCTTCCTCTCCTATTGTGTCATATTTGTAAATCCTTCAATCCTATCCCAAGTTGTTCTTAAGGGGGGATGTTAGGATATTCCGACACATAGGAAATAGTTAAGTATAACTTGGTCTAGTATAGAGTTTGGTAAAGTGTGTTTCTTTACTATGTACTTTTGTAACTTACAATCTGTAACTTACAATCCGACGGTCACGATATGTAGTGATCCGACGGTTCATTCTCTCCTCGGTATTACCGACACTTGATCCGTGGCTTGACACGCGATTGGTCCATGAATTCTATTTAAAGCGCATGGAGGGTCATTTGTAGGTTCACCGTGCATGAGAGAAGCTTATGTAAATTTTCATTATTTTATTAATAAATTGCCTGTAGTAGCCAGATTGGCACAGGCCGTGGACTGTTTCCCTCTCTGAGGGTTTTAACCACGTCAAAATACTGGTGTATTGGTCTGTGGTTTGTTTGTGAGCAGTGTCCTTTTGGTGTTCTGTCTGAGGAACTTACCCTGTAAATTCCTACAATCTGTCATCTGATTAAGTTGCCATCACCTGTATCAAATCTCTGAGTGTGTTGCCACCAAGGACAACACCTGTATCATAATGCCAACATAAGTCAAGATAAGTAATGAGTTCACCTAACCATGAACTATATAATTTAATGGCTTTTGAGGGTTAGGTGACGACACTTAGGAAACATTAACTTAGGAGGATGTGAAACTAGGAGAAAACACACAAATAACAAATCAAATGATGTGTCAACATTAAGGGGCTTGAAACAATGGTTTATGTAGGATCCAAAATTAACTTAGGAAAAAATTTCAGAGGGTTGTTTTCGTTGCGACAACAAGTTTATAATCATAAGCTATGATCTGATGATGAGGTAGATAATGAAACACACCATTATTTATTATGTCACATTCCTCGCCATTGTAGGGCTATGTGATTCTTTCTAGTTATTATCTGATAGATTGTGCTCACTTCACTTTGGTAGCATTCCTACTCTGATAATACATTCATTCAACAAGATTAAGATTGAATGGAGGAATTGTATGATCAAGTGTAAGTTTCATTAACACATGACTATATTATAAACTCCTTTTAACCTCTCACAATTATGGTCTAACACCCTCAAAAGAGGCTTCACCACTTCCTAGCAACATAAGGCAAGCTAGAAAGGCAAGATAAGTTATATTAGTTACAAAAAAATAATTCAATCTTTTAGAAGACTTGCTGGCATATGAGAGGAGACTTGAAACAAGGCTAAGGGCAGGATCTCGACCAACAAGACCTAAAGGAAGTCGAAATCACAAGAGCTTCAACTAAAATTTGAGGAGCTAACATAAGAACCCAACTAGAAAGCCTATAAGCACGGAAGAAAACATTTGTTCCTTTCTTCGCACACCTATTGTCCTCCACATACACCTCTTCCACGCATATCTTTACCGATTAGGAGGAATTGCTCTAACGATCGCAACGTGTGCATGTATCAAGGTAGTTTTCATTGTGTAGAGTTGCAATTTGTGGAAACAATTACAAAAATGAAGCATTTTCAAATAATGGAAAAATGCAAACCCCATACAAAGAGGCAGGGACTATGCTTTTAAGTAGTTACCAGCGTTGTTCTGGTATGTTCTATCTATAGCTCTCCAGAATGAAATTGGTAGTAACATTTAATAAGGTATGCATAAGGCAGGTAAAGGTTATAATTAAAATGTTATTGGGTAGTTTATTGACATTTGATTTACTTGCACTCTATATTATTATTTCTAAAGATGTGATTTTTTTGCATGTGTCGATGACTATCGTAGGGTCAAATATATAAAGAGGATATTAAGTATTGGAGGCCATAAATTCCTTCTTTAATTTGTAAAATATTAAATTATCTACTTCCAAGAATTTTCAATCCACAAGAGAATCACCTCAAACATGTAGTTGAAGAGATTGAAATTTGTGAACCCATGCATGCAAGTTCAATTTGGTTAGTGGAGATGGACTTGAGAGTATTAAATTCATTTATCAACAAATATCATATCGAAACTCCAAAGGGACCGATGGTTGAAGGCTATATAATATATTACTTTACAATGTGTATTAGCGAGTATTAACCCGCCCTAAGTAGTGGTGGATATTGACATACCACACCTCCATGATATCAAATTGATTGGCCAATATGAAAGGGAATTTATTAGTACTTGATCAACATTGATATAAAATGAATATACAAAAATAAAATTATTTAAATATAGAAAAAATAATTGCAATTGAGTTGTAGGAAAGTGTTTGACAATCTTCTCTTCCTCCTCTCTCTCTATATTCAATAAATTTAATATTTCAAATATGAGTTTTCATATGATAATCTATTATAAAATAAAAAATTTATTAAATTTATAAAAATTAAATGTTATACTCTATTTTGGAGTTTTGTTAACCTATTTTTCTGTTTAATTTATCCATAATTAAATAAAAGTTTAATAAAATCACAAAATTAAATTGTAAATTCTTCTCATCTAAATACCCAAGTACATTTTTTAAAATGTTAAATTCATATAATCAAATAAATTTTAAATAACAAAAAAAAATTTAATAAATAAATTTTAAATAACAAAAATAAAAATTTAATAAAAAAATCTTTGTATATGAAGAAAAAACAATAAAGCAAAACAAAACAATAATAATAATTATAAATTTAATAAAAAATCTTTGTATATTTAATAGTACAAAACAGTACCAAAGAATAATAATATTTAATAATTAAACAACGACGCATATGATGTAATACTCGAAAACATTAAAATTTTTAAAAGTAAATACACTTACTCATTCTTAAAGTATTTATCGACCGGAACAAAAAACCGTGTGGGAGTTAGCCAAACCAAATCAATCAATGTCAAAATATTTTTCAATTTTTTTATTTTATAAAAGCCAATGTGTCCTGATTCCTACCCAATGATACCCGAAGTCTCTCGTCCTGACGTCATCTTCAAATAAGTATGCTAATTAGTCAATGTTCTGAAATCGCTTTGGCCAACCTGTCCTTTTCCCGTTCCATTTAAACGTTTGGCGACGTGTGAGTATTAAACTTAAATTAAATATAAATAATATTATTAATTGTTATGTAATTTTTATATAAATATAATTTGAATGGTCTTAATGCTTAAGAGCATGTGTTTCTATTTTAAGAGGTTATAAGTTCAAAACCAGATGGAAGTAACCAATATCCTCTTATGGCTAGGTCGTGATTTTAAAAATGGATAATAATATATTATAAAGAATTTTTTATAAAATTATGATAATGATTAATGTATATTAAAATTAATATTATTTAAATTTATTTTCTTGTGATCTATATTTTGATTAATTGAAAACATTTTTGGAAAAAATCACATTGGTAAATTTTTGCCCACAAGTTTAGAACCAACTTGTGTAATTCATCAAATGAATGTTGTGTATTTGACTTCAAAAAAGATATGAATAAAGAGTATTTCATACTTTATTTCTATGATTAAAAAAAAAAATAAGAAACATTCCTAGATTACTATAGTTTTACACACTAATTTAGTAAGACAAAAAGATTAGCTATGTGAGAAGAATTTTGGAAATCAAAATCGATGTATATATATATATATATATATATATATCGATTTTGATTTCCAAAATTCTTCTCAATAGCTAATCTTTTTGTCTTACTAAATTAGTGTATATATATATATATATATATATAAGGTAACCATAAAAAAACTAATATTGATTTAATGGGCCATCCGCAGTTTCACACTGTGAACTAGTTCATACTTAGACATGCACGGCTTGATCTTTGAGACAAGCATATCACTACTTGCAGGATCAAATTATATATATATATATATATATATAGCTTAATGTTTTTGTATTTTGAAAAATAAAAATATATTTAATTAAAAATTATTTAAAAATTAAAAAAAAAATTAATTAAATAATTTCATATAAAGTTATGATATGAGACTCTTTAATATTTTATTTCTATGATCATAAAAAAGGAAAGAAATGTTCTAAAGTTACTATAGTTTCGCTTATTCACTTAGCAAGTCAAGAAGATTGGCAATGTGGCAAATGTTTTTGAAATGAACACAGATCTACATAAGAGCAAGACAATCCAAAAGAAAGTGTTTTTCATCTTCAACCCTGTTAGTTTGGTAAAGATCACATATTCTTTCATCCCAAAATGTTTTAGGAATAGACTAATTGTTTCACTTTGGAGCTCATGAGAATTACTTCTAATTTTTGCAATGTTCATTTTCTTCATAGTACTAATCAAGAAGGAAATATAATTCTGGTTACTACAAATGTGGTTCATCCCCTCTTTATAATACATTAGCTTCATTTTCCCTTCTAGCTCTTTATCCCATCACTTATTCTTAAATTTAAAAGTAATAACATTTTTAATATTATCATTATTCTCCCAAATAATCTCTTCTTTTATCTATTTTTATTATATATATATATTATATATATTAATAATGTGCTTGAAAAATTGTTCACTCTATTTTTTTTTGGGAACTTTCAATTTTTCCTTAACCAGCAACACTGAAAAAGAAAGGAGTGCTGATTTAATTTAGTTTCAGAAGCAGCGTTTCTATTTTATAAATGTAATGCAGTTTCAGAAAGAACGTTTCTATTTTTATTAATGTAATGAAGGACACAACGGCTTTTTTATTGCCATTCAACGTTGGGAATTGGTCACAGGACGGAGGAGGCTACAAAGCGGAGCTACCAAAGTGAGTCAAAAGTTTTAATACTAAAGTTGAATACATAATTTCAAAGTCAATCTCTCAGTCGCAGGAGTAGGTTAATGGGCCGGGCAGTATATGTCACCTATATAGCCCCATTTATTTAATTTATTAATGAACTAGTATATGCCAACTAATACCTCCACATATATTATTTGCCGCAGGAGTGGAAGGAGTTTTAGGTACAGTCTAGAGAGTTACCGTTAATAAGAAGTGACAAGGTTTGAAAGCGTCAAAGGTTTTACATCAACGTCAGCAAGTCGTTCAAATGCTGGTTTATCTCATACATTTAGGCAACACAGAAGAAGAAAGGCACAACTCTATTCGTAATTCAATTTAGTTTCACAACCAGCTGATCGTAATCACATGGACATGTTTCCTTTACCGGCCACACAGAAAAAGAAAGGAGTCCCGATTCAATTTAGTTTGAGGAACATCGTTTCTATTTTTATAAATGTAATGAAGGATAAAACCTATTTTTTAATGCCATTCAACGTTGGGAATTGGTCACGGGGCGGAGGAGGCTAACTCCACCAAACTGAGTCAAAAATATTTTAATACGAAAGTTAAATACATGATTTCAAAGTCAATATCTGAGTCGCAGGAGTAGGTTAATTGGCAGGGCAATATGTTATCTTTCCAATTTAACTAAATATAGTATAGTATATGTGGCTTATACGGCACCACCTATTCATGAACTAATAGCTCCACATCTATTATTTGCTGTAGGAGTGTAGGAAGCTTTAGGTACAGTCTTGACAGTTACCGCAGGAGTGTAGGAAGCTCTAGGTACAGTCTTGAGAGTTACCGTTAATAAGAAGTGATAAGGTTTGAAAGCGTCAAAGGTTATACATCAACGACAGCAAATCGTTCAAATGCTGGTTTAGCTCATCTTTATCAGATACATATTTTTCCATGACAGGGAACACAGAAGAAGAAAGGCTACAACTCTATTCGTAATTCAATTTAGTTTCGCAACCAACGTTTTTAGGAGTCCAACTCATTATATTGAACATGTCGAGCGAATCCCAACGACCAAATTATAAAGTCGTCTCTTGAAGGTCGATTCCGCGTTTTCTCTGTTCTCTTCCTTCTTCCCGTAACCGTTTGCTGTATATATTTGTTATATACATATACTCATTTTATCATTATTTCATCTTCCTCTCATATTGATATTGATATTGTTGGATTCAGCTACTTATTGTGCGGCTGTGAAGAGAAGAATTATATAGGTTGAAGGATATGGAATTGAGAATAGCATATGCACGACTGGTAATATTAATTTAGTTTCACAACCAGCGTTTCTATTCTTATAAAGGCAATGAAGGATATAAATCTTTTTTTAATGTCATCCGACGCTGGGATTGTTGACGGGACGGAAGAGTCTATAAAGTCGAGCCACAAAATTGAGTGGTTTTAATACGACGAAAGTTAGATACAAAATTTCAAAGTCAATATCTGACTTTACATGGAGTTTTACAGGCAGCAATGAAATTTTATTGGTTTCGGTTTCAATGATGTGTGCAGAAGACTTGTCCTAAAAGTTATCAGGATTCAATTTTAGGAGTCAAACAAATCCCAACGACCAGATTATAAAGTCGTCTCTTGGAGCTCGATTCCGCGTTTTCTTTGTTCTCCTCCTTTTTCTTCCCGTAACTACTTGCTATATATATTTGTTATATACATACACTCATAATATCATTATTCATCTTCTCTTCCTTATTCTTGCCCTAACAACTTGCTATATATATTTGTTATTATATACATACACTCCTAATATCATTATTCATCCTCTTCTGATATTGAAATTGATATTGTTTCTCTCAATTACTTATTGTGCGGTTGTGAAGAGAAGAATTGTATAGGTTGAAGCGATATGGAATTCAGAGTAGCATATGCACGACTGGTAATATTGATTGCCATGCTTATGATGGTCACAATGGTTAGCGAAAGTTCGGCTTGTAGGCCACGGCAATTGAAATTCATATTTGAGGGAGATGAAATGGGAAGTAATAATAATAATATTAAGATGGTGAATGGATGGTTGGAATCCCTTAGGGGTCCCGTAACTCCGACACGCCCCTCTCCTTGTCAGAACTACAGGTCTCCCGGCCATGGTGGTTCATGTCCTTAACTCATCGGTCCATCGCAATTAGAAGAGCTGTTGATACTTGTTATCCAACTGTTAAAAGTAGCAATTCCGAGTGGTGGAATTACATAGACATAACGTGAATAACACATGTATCCAAAAGAGAACGAGTAAGGGAAGATTTAGGCGCTATAAGATTGCTCGAATTATCAAAAACAAAAATTGGTTGAGCATGCATCATCATCTAATTTGGTGCAGCTGCCTGTTCCGAAAGTACTAACAGGGCTGCAAAGTCATGGCCAGCATATTGTAATTCTCCTATATATGTTTATGTTATTAGGGTGACTGTCCATATAACTGCGCTAAACATATTATATTTATGCAAACATTATCGTTTGATCCTATGTCTCAAGTTTATATGGGAGGTTTGTTTTGATATCCGCCGGAAAATCAAATAATACTACATGTGTGTGGGTATGAGTAAAAGTAAAATAAAATAAATATATGCCATTTTGGCAACATCATTGAGAAATAGCATATTTGTGGTTAGGCGGAGGATCGCCGTGATCCATGCCGTCATGCGTATAAACGGCAAGCTGTGTAGGCAGTTTTATATTCTGCAGTATGATTTAAAATTATTTTTTTTAAATTATTTTTGTTTGACTAAGATTTGGGCTTTTTAGATATAAGGAAATAAACTGTTCTGAGACCCAGAAGCACATGGGATAAGACCTCGGAGTATTGGGGAGTAATGAAAGTTTGATTTTCAAGTATTTTTAAGGAGTGGATTATTTCAGGAGTATTGGTAAGTAATGAAAGTTTGATTTTTAAGTATTATTAAAAATGGATTATTCCAGATAGTATGGTTTTTTTTTATAGAAAAATTATTTAATACAAATTAGGAAGTTATACATATTACTATATTTTTCAATTTGCATGGCTCACCAAGCTGATGCTAGAAAAATGATGACTTTTCTGATAATTATAAATTACAAAAAATTTAACAAATTGGATTTAGGATTCTCTCAAATTTAATAATTATTGATAATTATAATTTTATTATGGTTTTTTTAAATAACATTAATAAATCAGTCTACCTAAATTAATATCAACCAAAAATAATTCTCTTCTCTACTAATTTAATTAAATTATAATAAATTTTCTCAACTTTTATATACTATTTTTGCCTTTATATACTATTTTTTAAATTAATTTTTTTTTTTTTCAGGGACAATAACTGATATAAATTCAGGTCTTCCACTCTATGCCGATGAATTATGTTTAGGTTGAAAACATATAAAATTGTTACGAAGAAAAACATAAATTTTTATTTCATTATATAATAAAGCAGTAAGATGAATTTATGTAAAATGATTTTCTTAATTGAAATCGTAAAATCTTTTTCAGCGTCTAAGAAAAGGATAAGATCTCCATACATTGAATTTAGGCTTCTATGATCCATATCAATTTACAAAAGAATCTTCTGCGAAAATCACATAAAGATAATTTTGTAGACGTGTTTCGAACCAACCAGTGTGGTTCATCATCCGAACAATATCCACATAACACCTAGAATTTGACTGAGAACGGCTAGTTAGACCAAAATATTAACTTATTTAATTGTTAATTTTATTTATTTATTTTTATTCAACGGTTATTTATTTATTTATTTTTTTTAATAAACGTAAATTAACCATTTTATAAATATATATTAATAAAATAATCGAGTAATAGATAATAGTTGACTATATTTTAAATAACTATAGGTTAATTATATTTTAATTAAATCTCAGATAAAGGGAGATAAAAATATTTACTTAATAGTTTACTAAGGGTAAAAATAAATAATAAATAAATAAATTTACTATATTAAAATAATAATAATAATAATAATAATAAGTAAATAATTTATTCAAGAATCAAAGAGCTTGCATAAATAAATAAATACATTAACAAAATAAATAAATTTAAGAACTAAAGCGATGGAGAAGAAAAATAAATAAATAAAATAAAAATAAATAAATAAATAAATAAAATAATATTAATAAATAAATAAACATGTTAATTTTAATTTAAAAATAAATAAATAAATTTTAATTTAAGAATCAAAGAGCTTGAAAAAAAAAAACTCTCAAGGGAGAACACAACTAGGAGGAGAGGGCTGGGACCCAGCAACAATTATCTCTATGTGATTTTCACCGAAGATTCTTCTCTAAATCTCCATACATGTTTCATGAAATGTTCTTCAGAAATTTATTGTCCTTTAATGTCCAGTTGATTTTTATTTCTTTTGAAAGCACCATAGATCGATGGGAGACCATATAAGAAGATGAAGGTGGCAAAGATACAACCGTAAGGAATATTCAGGAAAGTTTAATATAATGTTTGACTTAATGTTTACGTGGGAAATTTCACTAAAACACCCTAAAGTGCTTTATTTAATGGGAAGATAATCTACTGAGATGGAGCTTAATTGTTCCTTTCAATGCTACTGGGAGGATCTGGTTAATGTAAAGTAGGAGTAATCTCGGGCAATGCAAAATCTCGCACAATCGAAGAAATTTCGTTTTCGTTTTCGTTTTCGGATTTTTCAGCGTTAAAACCAATAACGGCTTCTATTTTTCGTTTCATTGTTTTTGTCATGCCCCTACACTTGCGGTAGTCTTTTAACCGCTTATAACGAGGTGCAGCATTACCAACCATTTTCTTTTCACCAATACTTATGATTGTAGATTACGCCTTAACATTCCATACTTCGTTTTATTTTCGTTACCAAGTATTATTATGTTTCCTTTATACCAATGAATACCCATACACATTCATTATCAACAACATTATACAAGAGAAATGCACAACAATATAAAGGGAGGGGCAACTCCTTGCAATATGAGTCTGCCTTATATCAATATATGTATAATTTCTTTCCCACTTTTACAAAGTATAGGCTAAGTCCTTGGGAAACCCTAAATTTATACTTAGACAAATTTCCAACTTCGGCAAACTTGGTTTCCCAGCTTGTCGGCACCTCCGCACGGTCGCCACACGACTCACCAACCCGTTGTTCACCTCGTCGCATGTCTTCACCCGGCTCGCTCTTCGTTGGTCAGCAAATGCCCAAACTATGTATACCTACCCACACGCAGTCCCACTTGACAACCCTTGGCAAATGCCCAAATCGTGTGAAACAGCATGTAGTATTGCGTGCCCAACTCTACGACCTCTAGTTCTAACCTTCGTCTCCACCGTTCCGTCATGCATGGCACGCCCTCACCCGGTCGCCTATCTGCACACCCTCACCATGTCGACCAACCCACCTCCGTGCATGGCCCGCCCTACACGGGTCACTCGTTCAGCACTTCGATTTGTTCGTTTAGCAGACGCCCTACCCAGTCACCCTGTTGTGTATGCCTGCCCAGACGCCCAACTCGATCGCCCGTCGTGCACGCTTGCACGAGCGCCCTCACCCGGTCACCCATCATTCACGCCTGCACGGACGCCCTCACCTGGGTCGCCTGTCGTGCAAACCTGCACGGGCGCCCGCCCGGGTCACTCGTCGTGCAGCCCTACATGGCGACTTCGCCCAACTCGCACTTCTGCTCTGCCTTCGCCCTGCATCCAAGAGTTGTGCTGAGAGATGATGATCGAATGTTCAATGTCCAAATGAACTCCACGCCATGTTTGTTTATACGAGTGGCAAGGCGAGGTCTTAGCTGCCTAGCCGACTTGCTCACGCCCTCATCTCCATCGCAAACATGAGTCGGCCTTCCCTTCAAACGCCCACACGCAAAGTTGGCCTTGTATCATTTGTTGGTCGGCCCGTGGGTGCTCCTCCACGCTCCTGCGCATATATAAATGACTCGCCCAAACCTTCCAAGCACTTAATTATGCCATAACATCTTCGCACGCCAAGGTTGAGCTCACACCTCAAGCCGGAATGCGTGTAAGGACTACAGATCCTTGCATCCTCCTCCACCTGAAGTCGTTGTCGTCCTCGACAACATACCATCCTGGTAGCCATCCACAAAGATCAATAACAACTGTCTCATCCATGATGTCAACTCCTCCACATACTGCAAACATCACTACAACATGTGTAGAACCACCGTCTCCAACATGCCTTGTCCCGGCAACCATTTATTACTAAGATCACCATACCAAGGTATACACCCCATCGGTATGTCATACATTGGAAATCATCTCAATCCATGATCATCGACCACCCTGTCACAATCTCCACATGTTGCTCCCCATCGTGGAAGGTTGGTCCCTCCATCTCAAGCTACATGCCCACTGCAACACATCGTGTCGACCTCATCATGTGTTGTCCTCATGTGAACTGCTGTCATGATACTCCAACACAATGCTAACACATCTCTGTACACTACGCGTCCCCATGTTTGAACTAGTCGGGTGATCAGTCCAACTGTCACGCTCAAACCATGAGAGTGAACATCCTCATGCCACTATCAGTCGTTTCTCAAAACATCCCGTCACATCCTCAACTCAATCAAGAATCCATCTCCATACAAGTGTAAGTCATGCTCAGGTCCATGAAGTAGTCCTCATCTCATCTGCAACATGTTGTCCATGATGTCTGGTACTAGTGTGCTGTGTGAAATCAACCACATCTATCCCAACATCATCATCCATATATGTGTCTCCTCAATATGAAGAGACCATCTCATCAAACTCCGACTCTCGATGTGCCACATCCAGGTCCATGAAGCAACCTCCATCATATCTGCATTGAGCCATCCCTCAAGTTTGCCATAGAAACAAGTATACACCTGTCTCCTCTATCCATGTGTTTCCCATGATCATAGATCAATCAGCTCCCATGTGTCAAAAGTGGTTAAGTCTCGGCTCAACCCATGCCCAAGTGTTGCCACCAAACCATCATCGTCATTGTAACTCCATCACTCCAAAGTGTCTCATATCAATCCTCCACATCAAGTCATTTTTTCAAGCCATTCCCATACATGTGCTTGAAAGTATGCACCCCATCCTGCATCAAAGTCTTTGACCTCAGCTCCTCAATGCATCAGATCCTCTAATTCCACCATATATGAAGTCCCTAAAAGTCACAACCTCATGTCATCAGGAGCTCCATGATTCATCTCCATCCAACATCTCAGTAGGCATACAAATCTCAACCCAAAGGTCTCTGCAAGATGCCTCAGCTCTCCATGTAGTAGGAATGCTCCATAGTCTACTCACAACTCCATCCAATTCCATGGCCTTGTTGTACAAGAATGCACAACCTCTCCATCGGCTTATAACTAATAAGTCTCCATGTCACATAAGCAAATCTATCTACACAACATCCCTGCCTTGGCACTCCTCATCGGATGCCCATAAGTGACACCTCTACAAGTTCTCTTGCATAATGTCCCTGCATAAGACTACCATGCTTCATGTATCCAACCTGATGTCCATGACTAAGTTGTCCATGTAGTCCAACTAAGTAGACCCATCACAACAATCGGTCATCCTCATCCAAGTCTGCAATCTTCGGTCTAGTGAACTCAGTCACCCAACCATATCATCATCACATGAGTCTCTCCCACCATAGCTTCCGAATAAAGGTTCCACCAAGACTTGCTCTTGGTCCCGGCCATGAAAAGTCCACCCAAGCATCATCAAACTCAAGTGTGTGCCCTTCAATCTTCCCATGAGTCATGTTGGGCACTTAGCCAATTCTCCATCTGGCTAAAGTATGACCCAAACCTCCGCAACGATCATCATGTTCCTCCCTTGTCACGAGCCTTTGTACCTTCTACCATAAGGTCACAAACAACCCCAAAAAGTCCTGCAACAGTCAACAATCTTTGCTTCTCCATACAAGGTCCCATCATAGACATCCATGGTAAGATGCTCCTTTGCATCGGCAAACTGATTTTGCCCTTCCTTGCATACGGTCCATCTACCAAATGCTCAAGTGAAACACAAGTATCAATAGTACTTACATTGCCATGAGGTTCCTCCATGTAAGTATCCTCAATCATCACAGCTTCCTCTTCCTTGTCAACACAATCTACAACTTCATCTTGCTCCATTGTCCAACCATGTTGAAGAAGTTCACCTTCAACATTCTTTTCCAAGACTTCAAGCTCTTTTTGAATTCGGGGATTCTCTTCTTTCATCCGCTTCAACATGTATAAGGTAAGCAAGAGCTTCCCTTCACATTCTTCCAAACCTGCCATGTCTTGTCGTTCAGCTTGGCCCAAGCATTAAGCCTCACCCCTACTAAACCTTCTTCACCATTCACCACCTTCACCAAGTTCCCTGCAACCACGAACCAGCCCTTGTTCCACCTATATGTGATATCAGCTTCCTTCACTTGCAAATACTTGCTTCCATTGTCACTTCGTCACAAGCAACCTTGCTCTGATACCACCTATCACACCCCTACACCTGCAGTAGTCTTTCAACTGCTTATAGCGAGGTGCGGCACTACCAACCATTTTCTTTTCACCAATACTTACGATTGTAGACTACGCCTTAACATTCCATACTTAGTTTTATTTTCGTTACCAAGTATTATTATGTTTCCTTTATACCAATGAATACCCATACAGATTCATTATCAACATCATTATACAAGAAAAATGCACAACAATATAAAGGGAGGGGCAACTCCCTACAATATGAGTCTGCCCGATATCAATATATGTATAATTTTTTTTTCCACTTTTACAAGGTATAGGCTAAGTCCTTGGGAAACCCCAAATTTATACTTAGCTAAATTTCCAACTTCAGCAAACTCGGTTGCCCAGCTCGTCGGCACCTCTACACGGTCGCCATACAACTCACCAACCCGTTGTTCACCTCATCGCACTTCTTCACCCGGCTCACTCTTCGTTGGTCAGGAAACGCCCAAACCGTGTATACCTGCACACACGCAGTCCCACTTGCCAACCCTTGGCAAATGCCCAAATCGTGTGAAACAGCACGTAGTACCGCCTGCCTAACTCTACAACCTTCGGTTCCAACCATCGTCTCCACCGTTCGTCATGCACGAAACGCCCTCACCTGGCTGCCCGTCTGCACACCCTCACTGTGTCGACCAACTCACCTCTGTGCACAGCCCGCCCTACATGGGTCACCCGTTCAACACCTCGGTTCATTCGTTTAGCAGATGCCCTACCCGGTCGCCCTGTCGTGTACGCCTACCGGGACACCCAACTCGGTTGCCCGTCGTGCATGCCTGCACAGGCGCCCTCACTCGATCACCTGTCTTGCATGCCTACACGAACTCCCTCACCCGGGTCACCCGTCGTGCAGCCCTACACGGGTGCCCGCCCGGGTCGCCTGTCGTGCAACCCTGCACGATGACTTTGCCCAACTCGCACTTTCGCTCCGCCTTCGCCCTACGTCCAAGTGTTGTGTTGAGAGATGATGATTGAATATTCGATGTCCAAATGAACTCCACGTCATGTTTGTTTATACGAGTGGCAAGGCGAGGTCTTGGCTACCCAGCCGACCTGCCCACGCCCTCATCTCCATCGCAAACATGAGTTGGCCTTCCCTTCAAACGCCCACACGCAAGGTCGGCCTTGCATCATTTGTTTATCAGCCCGTGGGTGCTCCTCCACGCTCCCGCGCATATATAAACTACTCGCCCAAACCTTCCATGCACTTCATTATGCCATAACATCTTCCAACGCCAAAGTCGAGCTCGCACCTCAAGCTGGAATGTGTGTAAGGACTGCAGGTCCTTATAGTTTTGGTCTCAAGGTATTGGAGGTTGAGGGCCGGGTTGTTGTCGTTGGTGGCTTTTTCAATAATAATAATTTAATTTAATTATAAAATTACAATAAGTTAAAATAATAAATATTAATAAAAATAATTAAATTGGTGTATAATTTTTTTAAAATTTGTTTTTTATAATATTTGTTGGTTGAATTGTAATAATTAGTATTTATAATCAAAATAAAGTTTATATAGAGTATATCACTAATATATATCTAGATTTTCTCAACAACACAAAAGAAACAAAAAGCCTTGTTGAAACATGTAATTCTTACTTGCCTGAGTTGTGACTTTCTATGTAAAAAAGTTTGTTACTATTCTATAGGAGTGGGTATATCTATGTCCAAGATAGTTTCTCTATCTTGAGACACCACTTCTTGTATATATGTAATATCATAATTGATCAATAGACATAGTTTGCATTATCAAATTTTATCTTGGTATCAAAGCCCATAACGGCCTTAGGCCTTGGCCCTTCCTTGGCCAAGGGAAGTAAAGAGTTTGGTGAGTGTTTTTGTTTGTTTTTCCCTTGCTTGTTTGCCCAAACTTTTGTTGTTTCTATGTAGACGGAGCTGGAAAGAGTGTGGTAAATCTATAGGATCAAGTAGTCATGCATCGAGAGCAATGAAGAGTCGTGATGTAACTCTGAATCGTAGATCTGTTTTTTTGACTCGGAGTGAGCTAATTTCCATTGCATCTACATTAAAGCACGCAAACACCAGCAATAGAAATGGTACAATTTACTATACTTGGTTACAGATTACAACATACAGGAGGTGATCAAGCACTGGCCAATAGTGTGGTGCGGCTTGGCCTGGATGCGTGTTCAGAAAACTCTGATTTCATTGGATATCATTTAGTAGTTCTGTCATTGGTAATCGATGAGTGTGATTGGAGATCCGAAGCATGGTCGCTCACGAGGGCTCGTTGATCTACGTAGGTGGACGACTATGGGTGTTGCTACATATGAGTGTGTGTGGATCCACAAAGACGGTGAACGCTGGTGCATGTGATTTTTTGACGTTGCTAATGCTTGTGGTATGAAGTTGTAGATGAAGTTCGTTACTTGGTCTCCTTGCGAAGAATGAGTTGTGTTGGATCATCGAGTGTAGTTTTGTGGAAGAGATCAATCGAGACATGGTGAGGGCATTGGATGTGCTACCGTTGGGTCTTTTGGAAGTGTCAGAGGAGGTGTGAGAGCATGTGGAGCTGCCGGGAGGCTTCTAGTGTTTGGGATTGGCTTGGTGGAAGGTTGATTGGCTTGGGTTGGACTGATAAAGAAACTCTAGTTTGTATCATGTAAGACGACACTGTGTATCAGTCAGATGGATCAATTTTGTCTAAAATTCACTAAGATCTTGCGTTTAACATCATCGCTCAGTGCCAAGAGGCATGCTAGTATCAGGACTGGGACTGGAACTGGGAATGGGGTTGGCATTCGCAGTATCTCCCCCAAGTTTGGTCGAGTCTCCGATACCAAGATAAAATTTGATATTGGCACCTGATGCCCATTCCATCATCGACCATCAATGCATTGGCACCCAGATTAAAAAAAACATGTGAATGCGTGGATGTGCAGACCCCCATCAAGTCCTCTTCATCTTCTAAAAAATATGTTTTCCCTTCATGCGCTCAAGGCTAGGGTAAGACTAGATCTCGAGACTTATGGTCGTCCTGCATCTTCGGCTTCAGTTTTGGAGACTTGGCCAAACTTAGGGAAGATACTGTGAATTCCAGCCCCATTCCTAGTCCAAGTCCCAGTCTCGATACTAGCATACCTCTTTCCGTTAAAGCAATGATGTTAAACATGAGATATTAGTGAAGTTCTCATGCAATTGGGCCATCTGACCCATACACAGTGTCGTCTTGCACAACGCAAACAAGAGTTTCTTCACCAGTCCAATCCAAACCACATGCATTCCGGTGGATTATTGATCCTTTATATGGACATCGGCATATTCTTTTCTTATGTTTGACAACAACTTGACTTTTCATATTGAGATTGCAACAAGTAGTCATTAAGTGGGAGTGTTGGAAGAAGTAATTCCTACTTGTCTCAGTTGTGACTTTCTATGTAAAGGAGTCTGTTCCTATTCTATAGGACTGGTTATATCTATATGTTCCTAATTTGGTGTGTGGTCGAGATATTCTCTCAAACAACTGATTGTGTGTCCAAGATAGTTTCCCTATCTTGAAGCACCACTTCTTGTATATATGTAATATCATAATTGATCAATGGACATAATTTGCATTATTAAATTTTGTTTAGCCTACCACCTATAATGCTCATCATTGCAAATATCTAGATTCTCTCAACAACACAAAAGAAGCAAAAAACCGTGACCACCTATAATGTTCACCATTGCAATATATTCCAAAACTATAGAGCCTACGGTGATTGCATACATGACAAATTCAACATAAATACATAAGATAGTTGTAGGATAACTACTATGATGATTGTATACATGAAAACTTCAACATAAATATATACAATAGTTGTAGGATAACTATGACCGAAAAGGAGAAAAATCGATCTTTATAATGAAAGTAAAGGAGAACCAACCATAGACCGATATGACACACACTATAGGCCTTGCGCCAGTCTTTCATAACAACTACTTTAGAATAACCCATGTGAAATCTTGTCTCCATATGGCTACCAAGATGTATACATAATATGCCTAGGACCATAAAGGGTCAGAGGCACGCAATAACCAAATGAAGCAATAATTGGAAAAAATTTCAAACATTGAAACAATGTGAAATACCTCCAGCATGACAAAAGTGCAAACATTGAAACATTGTGCAATGCATCCAACACTAAAACACTGACAAGATTCCTTGTGACCAATACACCTTTTGCAAGCTAGAGGAAATCCAATCCATAATTCATAGCGCAACAAAGAATAGATGAACTATTTTTCAAAGAGTGCATGAGAAAATCACAACCCAGAAAAGAACCATATGCATAAAAAACATAAAGTTTTCCACAAAAATAGGGACAACAATAACAGTCGAGAAAGAAGCATTGAGACTATATCACCAATAGACCAATAACAGACATAAGCATTCAACTTCGAATTAGAAACAAATATCCCATAACAAAAGTCAATACCAATGTCACTAGTGAACTACCTACAAGAAGTGTAGCGAGGGACTGAAGGATGCTTACTAAAAATATATAGCAAAACTTTAGGAAACCAACCACCATTAATATTGATCATAAGAATTTATGGTAGGAGCGTGCCGACTATCAACACGAGGATATGTGAGGTCTCCAAAGGTAGAATCGCTCACCATGAACTCTTCCACATAAGCCAAGTGAGAGTCCAAATTATCCAAATAGAATATTTGATTTCACATCATACGCTTGATATCCTCCAATGAGGAGTACACTTGATATATTGTAGTGCTCCACTTTTTTGTCCTCATAAATAAGGTGTACCAGGTTAGTCACTTATTAATGTAAGACGAGTGAATTCCTAAAATGAAGCCTTCTATTCCTAAATTTGCAAGGGTGTGTAACCCATTTCATATCTTCCCCCACAAACTCAAAATCTGAGTGACGAGGTCGGTTCCTTGTCTCTTTGCTTTCCGAAAACAAAATTTCCTTCCTAACTTCCAGAGAAATAACATCAAAGAAGGTAGTGATGGAGTCATAGGAAAAAGGATGACTCTTTTTATTTGCTATGTTGCCTCGGCCACCCCTCCTACTACACATTCTCTATTTAGGAGGCATGAATGAAGTAACCAACGAACACTGAGAAAAATGAGAACAAGAAGTGAAAGAATCTCTGCCTATAAAGCCAGAAAAAAGGAAAAGATACAACATTGTGAACACCTGCCCTGAGAACTACTAAATCATCAGCAAAATTCCACACCATAAGAGTGAATTCGAGAAAATTATCGATCATCGCATAACTCAGAAACATGACACAACCCAACAACAAACAATGAAATTTCTTAATCCAAATACATAATTCTAAGGCCCTCAGACAATATCCAGAACCCTTAATGTTTCTAACTCATACCAAACTATGAAAATTTGACCAAATTAGAATGGAAGAGGTAAACTAGATCCCATAAAACTACAACCAAACACTAAACCCTTTTGAAATAGAGCACAAAGAATAAAAATCAAAATAACCCAAATAACTGCAGACTCTCTAAGTTATTGGGACCTAAACAAATAGAGTAATAGAGAATCTACCCTCAATAACCTAAGCAAGTAAAATGATAGAACATACTTGAAAAAGCCAAAACACCAAACCAAAAAATGTGGAACTAAGTCCTTGATAAATTTTGGCAAACTTACCGGAACAATGTGGCATAACTAGCCACTCACCAACAAGTAGAACAACTTATTGTGCCACTCCAGAATGTAGAAACTAGAACAAAATATTATCATCTAAAAACAATTAAAGGAGGAAAAGGAATTGTCCTCACCTCCTTCCATAAATACCTCATACCATAGCTGTATGAGCATCATAACTACCACTTTAAATTGACAAACCCACCTCGGTGAAAATGTGAAGTTGGGTTACACTTTTGTTGGAATTTCTCACAAAAAAAATCATAATTGTACTTTTTCGATTGAATTATTTAAAATGTTTCATTTGAAATTCCTTTTTTGGTTGAATAGTAAAATTTAACTTTTGGTCGAAAAATTGGCCATTTAAATTAATGACAACTGTTCAACATATTTTTTACTAGTTGGGGAAAAATATGAGGATTATATTTTTCAACCGAACAAAGTTTTTCGGCAGAAAATAGTTTTCGCCTTACATGCACTAAAGATGTGGTGTCATTATTTGTGGGGAAAGAAATTTACTCTTGTTGCTGACCATATTAGTTTCAAGCATTTTGTCATCCAACAAATTTGAATGTTAGACAGGAAAGATGGATGGCCTTTTTGAGCCAATTTGAGTTTGATAGAAAACACATCAACGTGAAAGAAAATAAAGTGGCAAATGAATTGAGTAGAAATGCACAACAACTTACTAAAATTTCAGTAAGCAGTGAAAAAATAGATTTTATGGAAAAAATCCAATCAATGGCCTTGAAGCATGAAGTTTATGGGAAAATACAATAGAAACTAAAAAATGCAGAATAGTTTGAATACGAAGAAAATAAGAATGAGTTTCTAATATACAATCATAGAATATATATTCCTAGTGTACCTAAACAAAGTCGATTTTAGATTAGCACCACATGAAGGTATTTTTAACTCATCTAGGATACCTAAAGATCATTACAACATTTACAAAAGAGTTCTTTTGTCTTCTACTGAATGAGGAAGTAGTTAAATACTTGGAAATATTTTTAGAGTGCCATCAACTCAAAGTAGAATACCGAGACCTCGCTAGGTTGCTAAACCCTTTTCCCATTTTAGAAGGGAAATGGGAAATTATTTCTTTGGACTTCATAACCGACTACCTATAACTAGGAAGCAACATCATACAACTATGGTGGTAGTGGTCATGTTGATCAATTCAACTCACTTTATACAAGTCCACTCCACATACACAGTAGTGCATATAGAATATTTTTATATGAACACAATCTTTTGGTTGCATGGAGTACGAGAAACAATTATATTAGACTGAGATGTAAAGTTTACTTCTAATTTCCAAAAAACATTATTTTCATGGATGGGTACGTAGCTAAATTTCATCACAACCTACCATCCTCAAATATATGGGAAGATAGAAATAACAAATCTGATATTGCAGTATATGTTGTGTATGCATGTGATTGATCATCCCATGAAGTGGGAATACTACTTGTACTTGGTAGAATTTTCCTATAAAAACAACAACTAGGCATTCATTAAGATGAATCCATTCGAATTTATGTATAGATGTGAGCGTGACACTCCCTTAAGATAGGGTCAACCAGAAGATAGGATGGTTTTAGGATAGATCTTCTGAAAGAGATGGGATAACTTGTTAAGAAAATAAGACGGAACTTGAAGTATCCCAAGACATGTATAAGAATTATGAAGACAAAAGAAAAATGCATAAAGTGTATAATGTGGGGGAGTGTGTCTATTTTAATGTTAAACCAAAGAAGAGTACTATGAGATTGGGAACCTATGCTAAGTTAGCACCAAGGGTTTATAGATCATTTGAGATACTTGCTAGAGTAGGACTAGTAGCATGGAATGGAAACTCTTGTCGCTCACTATTATGGTGTGGAGTGGTGTTGTTAATAGTGAAAACTAGGCTATGAATTTTCTCAAGTACTGTGCTTCCCCCATGAAACTCTTGACCTCGGAAAAATTATTAGGACTGACCATGTCATGATGGCCTCCATATTGGAAGGATATATAGTTATCTTTTCCCCACAAATAACATATCCCATATACACCAATGTATATGAAGAAAACTCACACATATTGAGATTTCCTATTAGGTGGTGCTTCTTTAATGTCTCTAGCACCTACATCGAATGTGAGATATGTTTCTCTTACATAAAAATTCATACTAGTATATAATGGACATGGAAAATAAAAAATAACAAATGAATCTATGAAATGGTGCATTATTTCTTCATTAACCTCATAAACATAATTGGTGAATTAAGTAGGGTAAACAACATGACTAACCATTCATCGAAACCTTAGTTAGTTTTGGAATCTCAACTATTGGAAGATATTCACGGCCCATACAAATTCCATGATCAATTTCCCAATTGGAGATATTAGAGGTGATGCACCTATGAAACCTATTCTTTTAACAACATTGCCAAATTTCCATGGTCTCTCTTATAAAGACCCAGACACATTCCTCTTCGAATTCGACGTTGTCTATCGAGGATATGATTATATTTCTGATGCTTAGAAATTGAAGATATTCCCCTCTACTCTAAAAGGAACAACTCTAAGATGGTTTATGGGTTTAGGGAGAAAATATATTACAACATGGGATGGCATGAAGACAATTTTCCTTGAAAATATCAGGACTACTACAAATATCGAGATATTAAAGATGAAATATTTAAGATTGTGCAGAAAGAGGATGAGAACATGGAGGATTTTGTCTAACAATTTGAATATAGTCTATAAAGATCAGTCCGTAGTGATCTAGATAAGGATATCTTAAAGATAATGTTTCTCTTAGCACTAAGGGAGGAATCTTTGGAACTCCTAAACATGGTAGGAAAGGGGGATATCTCAAACGAAGAATTTGACACCATCTGTGAGTTGTGTATCAAATGTTCATGTGGGGCTGCGAGGAATAAGAAAGGAGTACGAACTCTCAAGACATCCAGTAGTGGGGTTACAAAAGAGGAATTTGGAAACCTGATGGATAATTTGAAGTCTAATATTCTAAGCACATTTTCCTCACAGTTGGATGTTCTCCAGGAAAAAATAAAATAGATGGAAGCCGAGAAGGCAAAGGCCATTTTCTTCCGTCAATGCAGGAAGAAGCACCCGTTGAAGGAATTCCCACTCAATGCCATTGAAACTTGTGCAATATGTGATTAGAGTCATTATATTAGCACGTTTCCATCTCTTCCTGGGTTAAAGGTAGTTTTTTAGGGAGAAAATGAAGAAATAGATCATCTTTACTTCATGGGATCAAAGAAATCATGGAAACCATGACAACAAAACATGAATCAAGGTATGTCTCAAGAACCTTCTCATTATTTTAATAATTTGAACTTTGGGCCTCAGTTTGTACCATTTTCACCTTCATGTCCGCAATACTATCAGTGTCCAATGCCTTCGAAATCATGGTCCCCCAAACTTTGTCCATCCCTTTCATGGTCCTAGAGCTGGCATGGACCTCCTCTTCCTACAGGGCCAATTCTCCTAGCCTATGCCGCTATAACAATTACAACTTCCCTCTAATGCCTCCACTAGAAATCCTCCTCTTCGTCCACAAATTCCTATTCAACCTGAATCTGAACAATAGGGGATCCGAAAAGGTTTAGACACTCAAACTTCCTACATACAGTATTTCCACCATGAAATGTAATGAATTGAATCTTCGGTCCAATTGGGTGGTAAATGCTAAGACTTCACTGGTAATTGTTGAACATACTGATGATGAAGCCTCAAAGCTAGAACTTAGGAACTCCTCTAGAAGGTCCTAGGGTGATTTGACACATATTACCATGGGACAACAACCCCCTACTCAAATAATTGTCACTCTCAATTATCACTTGAGGATGCCAAAGTAGCCCACCGTACCCTGAGTAGCTATCCTTGAGTAAACAAATTCCCCAACTTGAATTTGATATTTTGGGGGAATTACAGAACTTATTTGTCAAAATCCCATTACTACAAGCTATGAAGGATGTATCGATCTATGTTAAAATGATTAAGAAATTTTTCTCCAAAAATCCTGGAAGAAAACTGAAATACCCACCCACTATTCATGTTATAGGAAAATTATTAGAAATAATGTTGGGAAAAACTACACCCTTCAAATATGGTGATCTAGGAAACTCAATTCTCACAATACATATTAATGGAGTTGACATCCCAAATGTGTTGGTAGACCTAAGAGATGCAATTAATGTTATAACTTCCACAATTGTACTTACCTTGGGCCTACTTGATCTTAAACCAACTCCTACAGTCCTAGAACTTGTAGACCGTTCCACTATAAGACCAACAGGGAAGTTAGAAGATGCGACTATTTCTGTAGACTCAATGGCAATACCCTGTCAACCTTCTGGTGCTACATGCTCAATCTCCAGTTAGGGGGCATCCTTTAATTCTGGGTAGACCTTGGATTGCTAGCAGAGATTCTTACATTGGGTGTCAATTGGGAAATATGGTGATATCCAATCGAGGAAACACAAAGAACTTTGCTCTTTACCTATCATAGGAACCAAGCCTGTCAATAAAACCGGGGTATACCTTAGCACAAAAGCTTCCACCCTCAGATGAGCCTAAAGTTGGAAATGAAGATATTAGACCAATTCTTACCAATAGTGAAGCTCTATGTTTTAAGGATGAAACGGAGGATGATGCTAATAGCACAATTATTAGTAGTCCCAACTCCATCTCTAGTTAAACCAAATAGCTATTAGAATCTATCATGAGTTGCACTGATCCGGAAACTATTGAACCAGAAAGATAAATTGAAAACATTCTTGTCACTGTGCCCCATAAAATTATTCATGTAGAAATTGATCCAGTGAAAACACAGAATGTTAATCCTAATATTTCACCTTCCCATGCTGAACAATTGCTAAAATTCCTTTGGGATTAGAAGGAAACCTTCACTTGGGAATATACATATATGAAAGTGATCCCTGTTGATCTATGTACCCATCATACATATATAAGAGAAGAGTGTTGACATGTTCCACAACCACAAAGAAGAATGAATCCTCCCTTGAAGAACATTGTCAAGGAAGAACTGCATAAACTGTTGGATGTTGGGTTTATTTATCCAATCTCAGATAGTCAATGGGTATCCCCACTATTCATTGTTCCAAATAAATATGTCTGGATTGTGTTTACTATAGGGAATTGAATAAATCAACTCAAAAAGACCACTTTCCCTTATCTTTTATGACCAAGTCCTCGACACATTACCCAGGAAGAATTTCTTCTCCTTTCTAGATGGATTTAGTGGATATAATCAAATACAAATAGCTCCTGAGGATCAGGATAAAACTACTTTTACTTACCCTTGGGGAAATTTTTCATCTGAGTCCTTCCACTTGGCCTCTGTAATGTGCCTACTACCTTTCAACAGACAATACTGGGAATTTTTTTCAATCTAGTTAATGAAAGTGTTGAAATTTACATGGATGACATTACCCCATACGGGGATTCTTTTGAAGAAGGTCCGGAGAATTTAGAAAAAGTACTTAAATGGTTCAAATAGAATCATGTTTCTCTTAGTACAATGAAATTTCATACGATGATGGAAGAAGGGGTAGTTCTGGTGCACTTACTTTCAGCTACAGGAATACGAGTTGATCCAACCAAGGTTGAGGTAATCTTAAATTTTCCAATACTAAAGACACCAATGGAGGTACATAGCTTTTTTGGTTATGCTAGCTATTATTGATGTTTTGTAGAGAATTTTTCTAAAATAACATTTCCACTTTTCCAATTATTGCCTAAGGATGCATAATTTGTTTGGATGCATGCATGTGAAGAAACTTTTTTAGAAATCAAGAAATTACTCTGTAAAGCTCTAACATTATGAGGCCCCAACTGGAAACTCCCATTTCATATCTCCACAGATGCTTCTCATACAGCAATAGGGGAAGTCTTGGGACAACAGGAGGACAAGAGACCATATGTGATTTACTATGTCATCAAGAATTTAACTCCTATTGAACTCAATTATACGGTAACTAAGAAAGAATTTTTGGTTGTCATATATGTTATTAACAAATTTCAACATTATATTATAGGGTACCCCACCTTTGTGCATACATACCATTCATCCATTAGGTATTCGATGAAAAAAACGATAACTGTTGATCAAATTGCGATATGGTTGTTATTGATACAATAATTTGATATTACTATAGTAGATAAGCGAGGAACAGATAATGTGGTAGCAGATTTCCTATCTAGGCTAAATACTAATCATGAAGATACACCTATAGAGGATAGTTTTCCTGATGAGAATCTCTTTGCAGCTTCTACTCACATTCCTTGGTGTGCATATGTTGCTAACTATCTTGTTACATGGAAGGTACCTCATCATTTTTCATACAAGGAACAACAAAAAATTATCTAGCAAAGTGCCCATTATACATGGATGGAGGGCTATATCTTCTACATAGGACCAGATCAGCAAGTCTAACGCTATGTAATGGAGGAAAAGATTTATGATATTCTAAAAGTTGCCCATGATGGTCCTTATAAAGGGAATTTTGTAGATAAGTGAACTGGTCATAAGGTGTTGCAGATGGGATACTCTTAGCCTTCTAATTTCCTCGATTCTAGGAAATATGTTCACGAGTGTGACAACAACCAACATATGGGTCAACCTGGTCGATCACATGAAATGCCACTACAACCTCAATTAGTCTTGGAGCCTTTAGAAAAGTGGGCTATCGATTTTGTTGGGCCATTTAACACTCATTCTCATCAGATATTCCACGTTATTTTCTGCACAGGTTACATGACAAAATGGGTGTAAGCCAAAGCTATCAAAAAATCCACAGAATAGGTCATCTCAAACTTTTTATTCGAAGAAATTTTCACTCAGTACGGAGATCCTAGAGAGATAGTCTTAGTTGGAGGGGCACAATTCACATCAAATTTAATAGCAACACTTATGGAAAAATATGGGTTCAAACATAGGGTGACATATCCATATAATCCTCAGGCGAATGGTCAAGTCAAAAGAAAAAATAAGGTACTGGAGAATATCCTCACAAAGACTGTAGCGAACCATCACCAAAACTGGGTTGAAAAAAAATCTTGAAGCGCTTTGGGTCTATATAACGACATGGTGGAATACAACAAGATTTTCACCATATGCGATTATGCATGGAAACTCTCCTTTGATTCCAATGGAATTCAAAATTAAGATGCTCAGGACAACTCTTGAAGTAGGTTTGGATCTTTCTGCAGCCCAGAAACACTAACTGGAACAACAAAATGAGTTAGATGAAATTTGTTTGATATTTGTATAGAATACTGCTGCAATTTACCAACAGCGAACTAGGTGGCACAACAAATTCATCAAGAAAAAGGTGTTTCAAAAAGGTGGTTGGGTGTTACTCTATGACTCTTGATTCAAGGACTTCAAGGGAAAGCTCTGCTCTATATGGATCAGACCTTATGAAATTGATGTAATATTTGACAATGGGACTGTTAGACTTACAACGATAGATGAGGCACATACTCCTTTATTTGTCAATGGACATCGCCTCAGATTATATCATTGCCCAACCTCTAGGGAATCCTTTGTTAAGAATATTTCTAATAACTCTAGTTTTGAAATCATTTGTGTAGAGAACACTTCCTCTGTATCGCACATTGAATAATATATATATGTGTGTGTGTGTGTGTGTGTGTGTGTGTGTGTATACTGTTACTCCATCAATAACACTCTTTTTCTTATAAGTGTTGTTACTCCACCAATGTTGATACTCCACTGATGTTGTTACTTCACTGATGCATATACTCCACTGGTGCCTGTTACTTCACCGATATTAATACTCGACTAGTGTTATTACTTCACCGATGTTGATACTCCACTAGTGTTGTTACTCCACCGATGTTGATGCTCCACTGGTGTTGTTACTTCACCGATGTTGATACATCACTGGTGTTGTTACTTCACCAATGTCGATACTGCACTAGTGTTTTTACTTCACTGACGTTAATACTCCACTATTGTTGTTACTTCACCGATGTTGATACTCCACTGGAGTCATTACTTCACCGATGTTGATGCTCCATTGGTGTTGTTACTCCACTAATGTTGATACTCCACTGGTGTTGTCACTCCACCGGTTTTGTTACTCTGTTGATGTTGAAACGCCACTAAGCTAAGTCACCGGGTACGTCCTCGAATGACTCTGTGGATTTGATTGGTATTCCATTTATGACATGACCTATCATGACTGATGTTGAGCCTCACAATTGCTTCATTTTGACACCCTTTTCACTATGTTTATTTTTTTTTTTACATACATAATCACACAGTTGGCATCAAAATGCAGGATTATGACACGAAAAGTATATAATTTTCTTGTATTTCATAAATTGATAATGTTCTTTAATATTTAGTCCAATCTTTTCTTCAAATACCAAATTGCAATGATTCTACAGCTAAAACATGGTTCTACAACCAAGTCTGTGATTTGATATGTTCTAAGGTGCCAGTTGGGAAGTGAAATATATGGATAGGTGGAAATTGATGCACTCAACGATTTCCTCCTGTTCTCATGAACCAGATCGATGGAAGTAGGCCCCGGTGATGCAGTCAAAGATATAGTCAACCCTTGTAATCGACAACAAGTGAGCAAGAATGGGATATACGCCTCATGATTTACTTTGATAATAACAAATCATGAGTGAATTATGCTATATTATCTTTTCAAGTTAAAATTAGTATTCCATTCACAAGGATTAGGCATAGAGCTCTAAACAGTTAATGCTATGAGCTTTATAAATAAACCTCTCAACATAAGTGATTTTTTTTAAAGAATTACGTGACAGTGAAGATTTACACTGTATTTTTAATATCCAATTTATGTAAGAACCTTTCTGTCTCCATGCGTGGTTGATTGGTTGACTGATAGCATGATTACCTGCTTCAATAGATATAATTTGCATATAATTTCATAAGATTTCTGCCTATTTGATTGAGTAGTTGCATTCTTAATTTCTTTTAGATTCAAATCAGGATTGTTTTATTAATCATTTCTTTCGTTTATATATTTTTGATGCACATGAATTAAGCTTAGCAACAGTGATGACCAGTGATAGCACTGACTAGTTTTCCTATCTTCAATTAGAGAGAAACTTATAGGACAAGAACTAGAAATCCCTTGTGAAGAAGAGGAGTAAGAAACTTATTTTAATTGACCATTTATAGAAGCACTAGAAGAGGAATTAGAAAATCCAATTTTGGAACCCTATATTAGTTATGAATAATTTACAATGGTTGGAGAAGGAGAAGGACAAGTACATAATATACATGGTGAACAACCTAGGTGTTAGGTCCCTATAATACTAGTGTATTCCCCCATTATTATTGTCAATCTAGCCCTTATTTTTATTGTTGTGCCCATGTTGTCCCCATATTGTTATTATTGTGCCCCATAGAACACCACTATTGTTATTGTTGTGTCGTTACATTGTTATTGTTATGTCGGCTCTGATTATATTGTTACCCCTTAGACTCATATATATAGAAAGGTGGTTTTGTCATTAAATCATCCAAGAACTGTTCATTTATGTAATTTAAAGGAGGTTGCACCCTCAAGGAGACTAAATTTGAAATTGTTTATCTATATCTTCTTCTATTTTGTGAGCTGGTTGCATAACATTTAGTATCAGAGCTTTGGATTCTAGGGTTTTTCTGCTTCAAATAGGTCCTTGTGGAATTTTCGCTATAACTTTGTTTCTAAAAATATTCCGAAGTTGAAAACAAAACCCATTTGAGATGGAATCATGATGAATGTCATGTCTGAATTTCATATCTTTTCTCACTATTTTTTCGAAGATATGATGCAAGGACCTTATGGTTTTTGCAAGCTCCCGAATTCCATCTCAAACATGTGACCTTGGGAAAATCATCGTAACTTTCTCTTTGAGAATTGGATTTGAATTTTGTAAAATGAGACAGAAAGAGAACTAATTTAAATTTTTGGGTATTAGTTTCTAGTCTGAATGTCAAAATAGTGACACGTGGCACTTCCACTTGGCCTCTCCATGTTGGTCAAAATTTTGCAGTGATCAAATTGGTTGTTGTTGTTTTTAGTTGGACCAATGGTGGAGAGTCGTGTGGCCCAATGGCTGGTTACCACATGGCCTGCTCACAATCGAGTAAAATTTGTTATGTGTTGGACTAGGCCTCATCAGATTCGAACATGAGACCATTTCCCAAGCATCAAGCCACATTAGAAATGCACCACAACACATTTTTCTTACCATATACATTCTCAACATACATTTAAACTAATGCGCAAATGTTGTTGGGGGGAAGGGCCAGGGTTAAGCCCTAGCCCATGGCCACACCCCACACCACATGAAGAGTGGAGGGAGCCTAGGGCTCAGGGCTTAGCCCCAACCCCAAGCCATGGTTATAACCCACACAACATAGTGTAAGGGAACCATAGTCGGAGTTTGAAGTGGGGCCCAACACATAGGGTGCGGAGTAGAAGCCAACCCCAGGCCACAGGGGGCACACATGACCGCAGGAGGGAGTGTATTGGATGGTTGTATTATAGGGCCTATCCCTTAGACATATGACACACCATATAACCTTGACGAAGTAGCGGAGGGTGACATCCCCTAGGCGCATGCAGTGGGGGGTCATCCCCAGGTCACATAGACCCTCACACAATCGATCCCTCCAGCAGTTTGGGCCCACAGATATTTTGGTCCTAGTCCTGAGTTTCCCAACACTAAACACCCATAACATGCCCAGGTTTCAATACTTTTGGGAGTCGACCAATGGGGGTAGGCAGTTAGCCCCAACCCCTAGGCATGTGCCCTCATACGACCATAAATTTCAGAATTTTGAAGGTTAGTGGACATTTTAAATGTCCCATAATTTCACTCGTTGGGCATTATTGGACGCCAGATTTGTGCATTGGTTTCAGATGTGGGGCACTCAAGCCAAGTTTAGGTTGAATTGTAGGATGGTTAACAAAAAAGTTCATGAGATAGCTTGAGAGCTCATAACTTTTGGAGCTTTTTTCCAAACTAAGATTAGAAAGAGGTTGGTTAGGGGTTTGTGGATGTTTTGAATCCACCGATAACCTTTATTTTCTTATTTGTGCATATCTACAGGGTATTTTTGCAAGTTTTTAGACTAAAGGTGTATATAGCAATCAAGGTTTGGAGGAAGCTCTGGGAAGTTTTTGGGCATGGAGAACACCTTGTAGGGGTATTCTCACTTCTAGAAGGCTATGACAGCAGTTGTAACTAGTGGGGTTCATCCCAAGATCAACTTCTCTTATCATGAAGTTTTGATTATATGTTTCAATGTGGAATTGAAACATGCACGTGAAATTTTTAGCTTATTTCAGTTGAAGTATATCATTTTTGAAGGATATGTTTTGAGTTTCTTCGATTGTGTGAGTTCTTTGTAGGAGAACATTACCTTGTAACAGTGATAGCCACCTATTTACTTGCAACAAAGGTTTATGTACTTCATTAATGCCGAATATATGATTGGTCTACTCATGTTAACAGGCCCAAATATGTAGCCCAAGAGGGGTGAACTCCATCAACAAACCTTTTTCTTGTTCTTCGTTATGTCTTCATGGATTATGTGTGTTATGCTCATTATGTTCAGTTACATATGAAGACTAATTTATGTTTCAAGAGACATTGCATAAACTTGTTGTTTCAGGACCCATTTTATGCTTGAAAAATGTCGACACAGTCCTAAGTTTTGTTTTTTCTTTTTTGTTTTTGGAGAGGAGAAAGAAATCACCTAATCCAATTTCATATCAGTTTGGTATCAGAGCACCAGTTGACCAAGTTACAAGATGGGCAACAAAAAGAATATCCAAGAGCTGGAGGAACATAATTTGGCTCTTTGGATGGAGAACATAGAATTGATATGGGTGTTGGAGATAGTTGAAGAGGAGAAGAGACACATGCATTTTGTATTGGGGCGAGTTCTTGATGAGAAAGTTACAGAAATATTTACTCCTACACCAGCAAGGGAAACCTCAGAGTGAGGCTAGAGTGTGGTCATGGTTAAAATAGTGGTTTTGGACCACTTGTGGAGGACGGTGCATGTGTTTTCGCAAACATATTCATGAAGCACACCATATGCTAGTGGACAAGCATGGGTGGCTAGAGTCATCTACAAGTTGGCCATCATCGTCATCATCAAAAGTTGACATGATGAACGACAAATATAAATAGGTAATCAATATTTGAAATTCCACTAATTTTGTTTTCATGCATAACAACTCTTTTACAACATTCGAGAAACGTACCAAGGGAATAGGTATGAATTTTCTTTCCAAGATAGGATATGAAGGTGGAGGTCTTGGAAAAAATGGTTAAGGTATTACCAATCCAATTATGGTTGAGGAAAGACTGTAGTACGAGGGATTAGGGTATAGCCAAAAGGAGTTTGGAGAATGCCCCAAACAACTTGAGGTACATAAAACGTCTGAGCATAAGATGTCGCCACCTTGTGATAACCATCAAAGCTACAACTCTAAAGACAGGTATAACTCCCAAGAGTGTTTTTCAATTCATGGAAACCTTGAATACATGTGGAATCAGTATCCTTATACATTTTGTGAGATTTTGACCATTGTATGATAATGGTTAAACAAATGAACAAAATTTTTGGCATCAAGCATAATGACTTTCTTTTGCATGAGAGAACTTCTATATCATCAAATAAGAAAAGTTCCTTTTGTGCCCAGCAAAGTGCACAGACATGACACTGAACGATGTTGGAAGTTACATCCATAACTTTGTTCAAAGAAAGGTAAATAGATTATGTTGCATAATGCAAGGAAAGAAAAAGGTGGCAAAGACGACTCTCCACAATCCTAAGTGACCTTCAAGACAAGAAGATGCAAGAAGAGAACCCATAAGCGTAGGAGAGGAAACATTTGGGTACACTTATTGTAAAGTTGTTTTAATTATTTTTTTATATATTTGTTGTCATTACCTATTTAGGTACTTTTTAAAAGTGGAAATTATTGTCACTATGTGCAACAAGTATATGGTCTCATTGATGTATGTACTGACTTTCTATAAGTCCACACGCTCAAGGTCTTTTGTGAATGTACAAGATTGTCGTTCAATTTTGTCTACAAATTGTCACATGTTCATTGATACAAGTATTCGATTTGAAACTTACGTGAATTGAATATTTTCTTTCAAGAATGTATAAGATGAATATGTATTATAGGCAAGGTCAATCATATCATGGTAAATTTTGCAGCACTATACTTTTCATATACAAGCTCAACTTTAAGACGTTAAGGAAAATTGATTTTGTTTTGATTTCCAAGATGGAGTCAAATTTGCTTCAACTGTTTAAACTTAGATATGAAGTGTTTGTGGAGATGTGCACAGATGAGCTTAAAGGGAATGTTCATATTTCACACATTAGTATTGTTCCTGCAACAACGATAATAATTTTGGCTCAATTCTTAACAGGAGAATATGTCTTCATGAGAACGATAACTGAAGTGCCTTGAGTTGGGCTTGAAGGGCACCAATTGAAAATTTTGTAGTTTGGATTGAGTTTTTGGGTACTTTTTAGTTCCAGCCTCTTTATATTGACTAGGGAAGTAAAATTTTGGGGTCCAAAACTTCCTATTGGGGAGGTGTGATCAGGTGATCAAATTTATGCTCAATAATTAGAGTTCTTAGAACTTGTTGGAACTGGTGCCAAATAGAAGCGTCTGTCATTCTGAATCCAATGACATTCATTTCACCTCTATCCAACTCTAGGAGCTCAAGTTATCATCTGCTAATTGATTTCCCAAATAGATAAAAAAAATGGCAAATTTGATGACTTACTCTGTCTTTTTTTAGGTTTTTATGGACTAGTGGAAGGCTACCATTTGGCCTCTCCCAATTCGTTGAAATTTTATAGTGATCAGATTGGTTTTTGGTTTTCTAAGTTGGACCAATGGTGGAGGGCCACGTGCGCCAATGGTTGGTTTTCATGTCACCTCCTCACATTGGAGTAAAGTTTGTTATTAGTCGGACTAGGCCTAATAGGATTCAAACATGAGACCTTTGCCCAAGCATCAAGACACATTACCAATGCACCACCACACATGCTTCGTACCATATATGTTCTGGGCATATATTTAAACTAATGCGCAAATTTTATTAGGGGAAAGGGCCAGGGCTAAACCCTAGCCCATGGCCACACCCCACACCACATGACTGACTAAGGGAGGCAATGGTTTGGGGGTTTTCCCTAGCCCCAAGCCATGGTCACAATGCATTCAACATAGGAAATGGAACCACAACTGAAGTTTGGAGTGCGGCCAACACCTAGGATGCGGAGTAGAAGCCAACTCCGGGACACACGGACCACACATGACTGCAGGCAAGAGAGTATTGGATGGGCAGAGTATAGGGCCTATGCCTTAAACATATGGTGCACCATATAACCTTGGCGGAGGAGTGGAGGAGACCAACCCCTAGGCGCATGCAACAAGGGGCTAGTCCCAGGTAACATTAACCCTCACATGAAAGAGCCCTTCAACAGTTTGGGCACACAGACATTTTAGCCCTAGCCTTGGGTTTCCAATCTCTAAACGCACCTTAACATGACCAAGCATCAAGATCATTACATGCTAGCTGATGGGGGGGGGCAATTAGCCCCATCCCCTAGGCACATGCCCCCATACGACCACAAATTTTATAATTTCAAGGATTAGTGGATATTTCAAGTGTCCGAAAATTTCCCCTATTGGACATGATTGTAGGCCAATTTTGCATTTTCGGGTTTGGGGCTCTCAAGTCGGGTTTAGGTCGAACTGTAGGATGGTTAACATAAAAATTCATGAGAGAGCTTGAGAGCTCATAAGTTTTGGATTTTTTGTCGAAATTGAACTCAAAAAGAGGTTGCTTAGCACTTTTTGGATGTTATGAATCCATGGCAACCTCTATTTTCAAATTTGAGTACATCTACATGGAATTTGTGCAGGTTTCAGACTAAAGGTGTATGGATCAGTCAAGGTTTGAAAGAAGTTCTAAGATTTTTTTGGGCATAGAGAAGACCTTATAGGGGTATTCTCACTTCCAAAAGGGTACTGCAACAGCTGTAACCAGCAGGGTTCAAATCAGGGTCAACTTATTTTATCATGAAGTTTTGATTATATGTTTCAATGTGGAATTAAATCATGTGCATGATTTTTTTAGCTCATTTCAGTTGAAGTATGTTATCTTTGAAGGAGATATTTGAGTTGTTTCCATTGTGTGATTTATTTGTAGGAGAACATTACCTAGTAGGGGCAATATCCACTTATTTACCTACAACAAATTTTTATGTAGTTCATTTATATTGAATATATAGTGGTCTAGTCATGTTAATAGGCTCGAAGATGTAGCCCAGTAGGGGTGAACTCCGTCAACAAAACTTTGTCTTCTTATTCATTATGTCTTTATGGATGATGTGTGTCATGTTCATCATGTTCAGTTACATATGAAGACTAATTTATGTTTGAAGAGAAATTGGATAAACTTGTTGTTTAAACCCCAATTTTTATTCTTGCAAAGTGTCAACACAGTCCTCAGTTTTGTTTTATTTGATTTTGCAGAAGAGGAAGAAATCACCTAATAATTTTTCCTTTAAAGGTTATTTTCTTGTTTTTGTTTGATTTGTTTATGCTTTTGAGTGTCTTTCTAATGTTTCCATAGCTAAAAGAAAAGTTTATAAGTCAAGATAAGCCATGACTTCACCTAACCATGAACTATATAAATTAAACACTTCTAAGGGTTAAGTGACGACACTTAAGATAGATTAGTTTAGGAAGATGTGACACTAGGAGAAAACACACAAATAAAAGATCAAATGGTGTGCCAACACTAAGGGGATTGAAACGATGGTTTATGTAGGCCCCAAAATTGACTTGGGCAAAATTTTGGAGGGTCGTTGTCGCTGTGATAACATGTTCATAATCATAAGCTATGATCCGATGATGAGGTATATAATGAAACACACCATTATTTATGATTCCACCTTCCCCTCCCCCGTAGGGCTATGTGATTCTTTCTAGCTATTATCTGACAATTGTGCTCACTTCACTTTGGTAGCATTCCTACTCTAACAATTCATTCATGCAAAAAGATTAAGATTGAATGGAGGAATTGTACGATAAAATGTAAGTTGCATTAACACATGACTATATTATAAACTCCTTTCAACCTCTCACAATTCTAGTCTAACACCCTCGAAAGAGGCTTCACCACTTCCTAGCAACACAAGGCAAGCTAGAAAGACAAGAGAAGCTATATTAGTTACAAAAAACAATTCAATTTTCTATGTCAACCAATAAGACCTACAGGGACTAGAAAGCAAAAGAGCTTCAACTAAAATCTGAGGAGCTAACATTAGAATCCAACTACAAAGCAGTAAGTGCAGAATAAAATATGTGTTCCTTACTTCACACACCTATTTTCCTCCATATACACCTCTTCCAAACATATCTTTAGCAGTTCAAAGGAATTTCTCTAACAATTGCAAAGTGTATGTATCTCAAGGTAGCTTTCATTGTGTAGAGGTGCGACTTGTGGAAACAATTACAGAAATGAAGGATTCTCAAATAATGAAAAACTGTAGACCCCACACAAAGAGGTAGGGACTATGCTTCTATGTATCTATCACCCTTGTTCTAGTATGTTCTATCTATAGCTCTCTGAAATAAAATTGGTAGTAACATTTAATAAGATATGCATAAGGCGAGTAAAGGTTATAATTAAAATGTTATTGGGTAGTTTATCGACATTTGATTTACTTCGCTCTATATTATTATTTCTAAAGATGTGATTTTTCGGCATGTGTGAATGACTAGCATAGGGTCAAATATATAAAGAAGATATCGAGTATTAGAGGAAAGAAATTCATTCTTTAATGTGTGAAATATAAAATTATGTACTTTCGGGATTTTTCAATCCACAAGAGAATCACTTCACACATATAGTTGAAGAGATTGAAATCTATGGACCCATTCATGCAAGTTCAATGTGGTTAGTGGAGATGTTCTTGAGAGTATTAAAGTCATTTTATCAACAAATATCATGTCCAAACTCCAAAGGGATGAATGGTTGAAGGCTATATAATTATTACTTTACAATGTGTATTAGCATGTATTAGCCCTAAGTAGTGATGGATATTGACACACCACACCTCCATAATATCAAATTGATTGACAATATGAAAGGGAGTTTATTAGTATTTGATCAACGTTGATATAAAATGAATAATAAAAAAATATATATAGACAAAATAGTTGCAATTGAGTTGTAGGAAAGTATTTGAAAATCTTCTCCTCCTTAATTTAAATTATATATTAATATATATATATATATATATATAACCAGTTAATTATATCTTTAATAAATCTAATATTTCAAATATGAGTTTTCATATGATAATCTATTATAAAATAATAAAAAAATTTATTAAATTTATAAAAATTAAAGTTATATTCTATTTGTTATAAGTTTTTGGAGGTTTTCCTATTAAATTTTTCTATAATAAAAATTCGATAGAATCACAAATTTAAATTGTAAACTCTTTACAATCTAAATACCTATGTGTATTTTAAAGTATTAAGTCCATATATATAATCAAAACAGATTTTTAAATAACAAAAATCAAACTTTAGCTTAAAAATCCAAAAAATACAAAAATAAAAAAAAATTATAATAATTAAACAATACCAAATAATAATGATAATTAAACAACCAAGCGCGTATCGAAAACATTAAACATTTTAAAAATAAATACACTTATTGAAGTATTTATTGACCGGAACAAAAAACCGTGTGGGATTTAGCCGAACCAAATCCATAGAAACCATGTTGGTCAACATGGCTAATTAGTCAAGGAGTTGTCTATAATGCGACTTTTTGAAGATTCCGGTGACGGAATCCGGCGGAAGAAATTGAGGTGAAATTTTAATTTGTTGCAGTTAAAATGGGTTTTTAACTGCATATTTGGATTCAGCACCCTGAAAAACCCCTGGGACACATTGATTGTGTAGAAACTAGCTATCAAACTTGCCATTCCAATAAATTGCTGCCGGATTTTGACCAGAAAAACCCACCGGAAAAGCTTTCAAAAAGTCTCATTATAGACAACTGCGTTAGTCAATGTTCTAAAATCTCTTTGGCCAACGTGTCCTTTTCCCATTCCATTTAAAAGTTTGGCCACATGTGACTATTACATTTAAATTAAATATAAATAATTTCATTACTTGGATATTATTGGTAAATGTATAACATTTCATATATTAAATCATTTTCAATGATTAATGTCTACAATTAATGTTGTTTATTTGATCCAAAAAATAATGAATTGAGAGTTTTTAATATTTTATTTTTATAATAAAAAGGAGTAAGAAACATTTTTAAGTTATTATAGTTTTCCTCACTAATTTAGCAAATTAAAAAGATTAACAACGTGACGAGAATTTTGGAAATGAAAATGGATAAAAAATTTATATATATATATATGGTGATCCATTTAAGCAATCGATCTTGGTTGTGAGGGCTTTCAAGCTCGCGATTTATTTAAACGCATTTGGTCTTGGGATATCGCGTGAACTCTATTTTTTAAACGCATTCAATCTTGGGATATCGCGTGAACTCTGGTGATATTGGATTATATATACAATCATGTATGCGAGGATTTTTTTGAAGGATTCGGTCTCGCACTTTTTTGATGATCTATTTAAACCTTCTATTTAAACGCATATATTCGATGATCTATTTAAGCATTTAATTTTGGTTGTGAGGCTTGCTATACACATTCGGCTTGCTATACACATTCGGCCATCTTGGCTCTGAAGCTTGCGATCAATTTAAACGCATTCATTGTCGCACTTTTTCGGTGATCTATTTAAACGCATTCAGTCTAGCTTCGGTTCTGAGGCTCCAGTATCGCATAAACTATAGATATAATCCTCGCATTTGATCTTGGTTGTGAGGCTTGCTATACGCATTCGGTGATATTGGCTCTGAAGCTCGCTCGCCTTTCGGTGATCTTGGTTCTAAGGCTTGCATTCTAATAAGGGTCTCTCTGGTCATCTTGGGTCCATCAACAGCATTTTCTAAACTCGATCCAATCAGGTCTGCGGACTGTGGTGAGCACGTGCGATCTACAGAGAAGGCTGATATCAGGTGCACACTTTCCTTTCCTTATCTTTCTAATACATATTTGCTCATATATTTTCAAATATGAATACTTCACCACAGCTTCCAAAGATTATCAAAGGAAGACCTAGCATAGTTACTCTACAAGGCCTCTATGAGTATATAGAATCTGTAGAGAAATGTAGAGAAGAAAGAGAAGTCAAGCTATAAACAGAGTTAGAGGCCATGTTGGCAAATAAATTTGCATTTTTTGAAGACACAATCCAAAAACAAATAGAACTATTAGAGAAAAAATGGTGGCAATAAAGACTGGGTTGCAGGTTATATAAAAACAAAACCAAGATACAAACCAAACATCCCAGCAAGGAGATGCTTTAGAGAGCCTTAAGATGAAGGACATGATTAAAAATCTAGAAGAAAAAGTTAATAGCCGCCTCACCCTAAATAATGTGGTAGATAAATTAGATATCAAACCAATTAAAGATGAAATGAACAAATTAATAGAATTAGACCATGAGCGTAACAAAAGGGCCTTAAACCTTATAATCTTCAATTTAAAAGAGGAGGTAAATGAGGATACTTTAGCCATAGCTAAGACAGAACTACATAATAAATTACAAATTGAAACAACGTGTCTCACAGAAGAAAAAAGGTTGGGGAAAGTAACTGAAAATAAAGGAAGACTAATCTGAATAAAGGTGAGCTCTGCAGATCATAAGTATGACATAATTAGCAAAACCTCAAGTCTGAAAGGAACAAGAATATTTATAAATGAAGATCTCATCCCAGAAGATCAAGCAGAATTAAGAAAGGAGGTTCAAAAGGTAAAAGAAGCTAAAAAGGAAGGAAAATGGGCAATAATCAAAAATAGAAAAGCCTTTATTCGAGATAGAAACCAAAAATATAGTACTAAATAGCAATTCAACATGCTCCGGATTCTTTCTTCGAACTGTCGAGGCTTTCCATGGAACAAAGGCCCCAAGCTAAGCTGGATCTCAAATGATGTTGATATTATTTTGCTTGTTGAAACTTGGGAGCACGAAGAATCTAAGGTTCCTAACATAAATGGCTTTACGTTATGGTCTACCTGGAACAAGCGATCCTCCCGTAGAGACATTGGGGGAATAGCTTGTTACATTAAAAAGAACATCTCCCCCCATGCTAGGATTTATAAAAACAACCCTTACAACTAATATAGTTGGATAGAGATCACTGACATTAATAATAAAAAGACCTACATAGCAATATGTTATTCCCCCCCCCATCAATTCTAACTTCTATAAGCAGAAGAATCTAGATAAAAATAGTCCTTACATTGGTTTGGAGAATGATATTTCTAGCCTAAGGAATGAAGGTAATATCCTTTTAATAGGTGACTTTAATGCTCGAACTTCAAGCAAGCAACCTATTATTCTAAGCAATCATTCAAACCCTAATCCTCTTTGGTTGGACGAAGACCCTACTCTGGCTAGTAGGTACAAAAGAAGCTCTCAAGACCTTGGGGAGAATCTGTTTGGGTCGAAGCTAGTCAAGCTTTGTTGTGCTCAGGATCTCATAATTTTCAATGGTCTAACGAAGTGGCCCAATTATAGCCAGATGACCTATATCCATTGGCTTGGTAGTAGCGTGGTAGATTATGTTATTTCCGACGTCCCTTTATACAACAAAATAATAAATCTTGACATCTTAAACGACCACGAGCATGACTCTGATCATAGGCATTTACTTATAACTCTCAACTTTGTCATGCATAGGGATCCCATAGAAAATAATACTTATAGCCAAAAGAATTTAATATTTAATATTTGCTTTCTTTATCTAGCATAGGCAACATAGAAGACCTCTACCATAATTTTACTACAACCCTCTCATATTCTATTAATAAGTTCTTAATTGAAGTTTCAATTAATAAAAAAATAGCAAAACCAACCCATGGTATGACAAAGACTGTAAGAATGCGAGGAGAGCTATTAAGGAAATTGTTGATGAATCTCTTAAAATGGACTAGATAAAAATATACAAAGTCCTAACTAAAATAAAAAAGAGGCAGTCATTCGTAAAAGACAAGAGAATCTCCTATACCTCTCTAAGGTAGCTCCTAAGAAATTTTGGAGGCAGATCCTGACTAGGAAATCTAAAGATAATAATAAAATTGCTTTACACAATTGGAATTCCTATCTTAAAAAGCTCTATGAATCTCCAAATATCATGAATAACTTTGAAACCCTGCCCACAACGAAAGAAGTCTTCTCTCTAGAAGACATTGATTTTGGGGTTAAGCACCTGGCTAATGGGAAATCTAAGGACATTGAAGGTTACCAGGCAGAAATATTAAAAATTGGAAGCCCTGTCCTCATCCCCCACATCCACAAGCTTTTCAATCTAGCTGTCAAGCAAGGGTTCCCTAAATTATGGACTGAGAGCCTCATTATCCCTATTTTTAAAAATGGGGACACAAATAACCCCTGTAATTATCGGAAAATTATGGTCAGCCCTCTCTTAGCTAAGTTATATGGTAGTATTTTGGAAAAGAAGTTGAGCGTATGGCTTGAAAGTGAAGATAAGAGGGGTAAAGGCCAAGCAGGTTTTAGAAGGCATCACTCAACAACATACCACCTCATTACGCTTAGATTAATTGTGGAGGAATGTCCCAATGATAAATCCAATCTCTTTTGTTGCTTTGTGGACTTTAGAAAGGCTTTCGATATGGTTCCTAGAAACAACCTTTGGAATAGATTAGAAGAGCTAAAGGTTCCTTTCGAGTTGAGAGCTCCTGCTATTAGATTATACGAGAATGTAATTGCCAAGATAAAAAGCAATGAGGGGTGGTCGAAAGATATTAAGTGTAATATTGGAGTTAAACAAGGTTGCCCCCTCTCCCCTACCCTATTTGGCATTTACATTGACAAGCTCGAAGGTTATTTAGAGGACGCAGGATGTGCTGGCATGCTCTTAGTTGGGCTAGTCGTCATCCTTCTTCTCTATGTTGACGATATTGTTCTCCTTGCAAGGTGTCCATATGATCTTGATAAGAAGCTTAGACTTCTTAAGGATTTCTGCTCTACCATGGGTATGACTGTTAACACTGACAAAACAAAAGTTATGATTATCAAATCCAAGAAGGACACCTACGCTAATTTTATATATGACAATAATAACTTGGAGGAAGTATATTCTTACAAGTACCTTGGAATTGATATTCATCACAAACTCAACTAGAACTATAGCATTGAGAAAAGGATTAATGGGGGGTGGAAAGCTTACTTTGGTCTTGAAAATAATTGTAAAACGGCAAACCTCATAATGTGGGATAAAAAGAAGTTCCTCTTTGAAACTTTAGTCACTCTGGTTATCTTATATGGATGTGAGGTTTGGGGTTGCAGCATCTCTAGAGAATCGTGGAGAAAGATTGAGCAAATCCAGAAGCGCTTTATAACATATAACCTGAAAATTAAAAGTAATACACCCTACCCTATTCTCCTTATAGACGTAGGTCTTTCCCCTATCGAAACCCTAGCTATGACTAGGCTTCTGTTGTACAAGCACAAGCTCAATAACATAGGAGATCATAGACTTCCCAAGCTAGCTTTAAATTCCAGCTAAAACCATCTAAGGCTCAAGCAGGGGTGGTATAAAGACACGAGGGCCTGGATGAACCATTGGGAGATCAACATGAACGATGCATTGGAAAACATTAATAACATTAAAAATATTGTTATTTCTAATTTCAAAGAAAAAATGTGGTGTGAGAAAGATTTTGCGGCTAAAATAAAATTGAGTTATTATAAGAAGGTCATCAACACCACCCTAGAAGATCAAAAGTATCTCTCTGTTTTAGCTAGCTCAAAGAAGAAAATTAATTTAGCAAAGTTTATAACGAACTCTCATGAGCTCAATAATGAAACAGGTCATTGGATAGTTCTTAAAACACCATGGACAGAAAGAATCTCCCATCTCTGTGATAATAGGAACATTGAGGAAGAAAACCAATTCCTCTTAGAGTGCCCCGCATACAACCACACTAGATCTCAGTTTCATAATCTTTGTCGCAACATTGACCTTCCTAGCCTTTTACAATGTCAAAATTACAGCGAGCTTGGGAGGCTTCTCTCCAAACTTTTTGAGCATAGAAATAAAACCTTAAATCAAACTAAATAATTTGTTTCTCTAGGTCTGATAGACCAAAGTTTGGTCTCAGTGGACGTTAACCACCACCGCCATCATCATCATATATATGAATAAAAATTTATTTAATTAAAAATAATAATTTTAAATTTTATTTTAAAAATCAAAGAATTAATTAAATAATTTTTATATAAAGCTATTATAATAATTAATGTCTACTAAGATTAATGTGGTCTATTTGACCTCAACAAAGATGATCTCAGACTTTTTAATATTTTATTTCTATGATAAAAAAGAAAATAAAGATGTGTTCCCACATTACTAGAGCTTTTCTTACTCACTTAGCAAGTCAAGAAGATTAGCAGTGTGGCAAATGCGTTTGAAATGAAAGCAGATGTATGTAAGAGCCAAACAATCCAAAAGAAAATGTTTTTAATCTTCAACCCTCTTAGTATGGTAAATGTCACATATTCTTTCATCCCAAGATGTTTTAGCAATAGACCAACTGTTTCACTTTGGAGCTCATGAGAATTACTTCTAATCTTTGCAATGTTCATTCTCTTCATAGCCCTAATCCAGTTGATCCCCTCTTTATAATACATTAGCTTCCTTTTCCCCTCTAGCCATTTATCCCACATCTTATCCTTAAATCCCTCTTTATAATACATTACCTTCCTTTTCTCCTCTAGCTCCTTATCCCAGAGTGTATCTTTAAATTTGGAAGTAATAATATTTTTAATATTATCACTATTCTCCTAGATGATCTCCTCCTTTATCTATTTTCATTATTTAAAAAATTACAATGAGAAATAATGTTCACTCTATTTTTTGGAACTTTTAATTTTTTTTAATTAATTAACTTGTATTTAAAAAATAAATAATTTAATTAAAAACAATTTAAATTTTGATTTTAAAAATCAAATATATCTATAAGAAAGAAATATAGAAATAAACTAAGTTAAAACTATCTCATTAAGATCATGATTTTTTAACATTTAATTTGCATCTTAACTGTAAAACTAAATATTATTGAATTGCAAATTAACCTCATTACTCAAAAAGAAAGATACCAACCTATTTAACTTTTTGAATAGTAAGAGTAGTGTAATATCAAAATTGTATTTTATCAAAGAAAGAAAAAATAGTTATAAAAGTAGTGGAAAATTGAAAAAGATATGAAGGTGGTTAACGGCCTATAGTTCATGCGGTCTGTGTTGAGGTAGGTTTAGGTACAACCCAAAGGGTTATTGTCATTGAGAGGTGATAAGGTTTGAAGCCATCAAGAGATATACGTTAACATCGGCCATTCGTTCAAATTCTGGTTTAGCTCTTCTTTATTAGCTACACATTTTTCAAATGTTTGTGTAGCTGATCTTTATTTTGTCTTTAGAGGCAATGCACAACACGAAATGCCACAATTTTGTTCGTGATTCAATTTAGCTTGAAGGCGTTAAAGGCTATATGTCAACATCAACAAGTCGCTCGAATGCTGCTTTACCTAATCGTAATCAGATAGACATTTTTCCTTAACCGGCAACACTAAAAACGAAAGAAGTCCCCATTTAATTAGTTTCAGAAACAACGTTTCTATTTTTATAAATGTAATGAAGGATACAACCTCTTTTTTATTACCATTCAACGTTGGGAATTGGTCACAGGGCGGAGGAGGCTATAAAGTGGAGCTACCAAGCTGAGTCAAAAGTTTTAATACGAAAGTTAAATACATAATTTCAAAGTCAATCTCTCAGTCGCAGGAGTAGGTTAATGGGCCGGACAGTATATGTCATTTTAACTAAATATATTATAGGATGTGTGGCCTATGCGGCCCCACCTATTAATGAAATAATAGCTCCATTATTTGCCGCCCACAGGAGTGGAAGGAGTTTTAAGTACAGTCTAGAGAGTTACCGTTAATATGAAGTGATAAGGTTTGAAAACGTCAAAGGTTATACTTCAACGTCAGCAAGTCGTCCAAATGTTGGTTTAGCTCATACACTTTTCCTTGACAGGCAACACAAAAGAAGAAAGGCCACAACTCTATTCGTAATTCAATTTAGTTTCACAACCAGCGTTTCTACAATGAAGAATAGAAACTTTTTTTTAATCTCAGTTGACGCTGGGGATTGTTGATGGGACGGAAGAGTCTATAAAGTCGAGCCACAAAATTGAGTGGTTTTAATACAAAAGTTAGATACAAAATTTCAAAGTCAATATCTGACTTTACATGGAGTTTTACAGGCAACAATGTGGAGAAGACTTGTTCGAAAAGTTATCCGGATTCAATGTTAGGGGTCCAGCTCATTCTATTGAACGAATCCCAACGATCAAATAATAAAGTCGTCTCTTGAAGCTCAATTCCGCGTTTTCTTTGTTCTCTTCTTTTTTCTTCTCGTAACTACTTGCTATATATATTTGTTATATACATACACTCATAATATCATTATTCATCTTCTCTTCCTTCTTCTTGCCCTAACACTCCTAATATCATTATTCATTGGTTTATGATATTGATATCGCTATTCATATTGTTTCTCTCAATTACTTATTGTGCGGTTGTGAAGAGAAGAATTGTATTGGTTGAAGCGATATGGAATTCAGAGTAGCATATGCATGACTGGTAATATTGATTTCCATGCTTATGATGGTCACAATGGTTAGCGAAAGTTCGGCTTGTAGGCCATGGCAGTTGAAATTCATATTGGAGGGAGATGAAATGGAAAGTAATAATAATAATATTAAGATGGTGAATGGATGGTTGGAATCCCTTAGGGGTCCCATAACTCCGTCACGCCCTTCTCCTTGTCAAAATTACTCTGTCATGCCCCTCTCCTTGTATGAACAGGCAATGGCTTGTTCATACAATATTCCTTAACGCTCTTCAATGGGGAGTCCCTAGCCTTTATATAGGCCTCATACATACAATACCATGGATCAATACCATGGTTCCCTCAATACCATCTATCTAATACCATGGGCCCATTACATTCTTACTAACTACTTGTGGTCCCTTACATGATACAGGTTAACCACCTTATTTATTACTATGGCCCATCCCATTATTACATTATTCCCTTGGGTACCTCCCTTTGTACCCCATATTATTCCCCCTAGGTACACTACAAAACATTTTCCTGAGGCAGGATGTAGCGATGGAAGCTAATAGTCAAATTAAACTTTATCCCCATGGAGTTTAAAAAATTTATGTGAAGAAAATGGGCATCCCTCAAGGGAGAGATGACATCCTATGTGATGAAATTAGTGACAAAATTGTGCAAAAAGGATCATGAACTGACCGAAATAAAAATATCGTTGAGGTCACAGGAACTTGAGATAACCATCAACGTAGGCTAAAGTATCCTACTCACTTGTCTTAAGTATCCTACTCACTTGTCTTGACTGAATTTCATGGAAACATGATCAATTCACTATCAAAAAAGAGTTATTATGCATATTATGAGATTTAAAAAATTGAGATTAATGAGATTGATTTTCAAGATTCCCCCAAAAATCATGAATGATAAACATGTCATCTTCTTGATCAAAAGGAGTTATACCTAAAAGAAAATATTTGATGATCAGACTCCCATTGGAATTCTTACAAATCTAAATCTTCCTCTACAAACAAAGATTCATTCGTGTTACTTGAATAATCTATCTCGTATATTTTAGAGAAAGGGAAATCATCAGGTTCATTGTTTTCGAGGGGTTCAACTTGATTAACGGGTAAAATATCAACTAATGAGATATCAAGATTTGAATATGGTTTATTGGTAAGATCATATGAATCACCATCAAGGGAAATATATGAAAGAAAAATGAATACTTCATTAACAAATTGATCTTCCAGTTTAATGATTGGTTGAGGTCCAACATATGAAACATCAAAAGGAGGAGGACATGGGACAAAAGGCATATCTGATTCTTCCTTAGGATGCTGAAATCCTTCTTAACCAAAAGGATATGAGTCTGATTCAAAATATTTTCGTGACATCTAAACTAAGAAATGAAACTTATCATCCAAGAACTTCTAGTTCACATCCTCATCTGGGAATTCCTAAAATGGATGTAGGAATCGGTCAACGAAATGTTCAAGAGACTCATTCAATTCCATTCTAAGTTGATCAATCTCATCAATAACATCATGATATTCATATTTGTTGAAGACACGACGAAGCTTGTTAACCAATTGTTTAAAAGATTATATAGACACAATGGGTAGATAATAACACCATTTCTTCGCACGACCATAAAATGTAAGCATAAACAATCATGTGAGGATTTCTTCATAATAAACGCTACTTGAAAAAAAAATGAAAAAACTCAATTACATAATCAAGAATGGTTTTTGTACCATTTTCATTGAATTTAAAATGTGACAAATTATGTAGAAATTCCGTGGGTATTGAAAGATCTAAAGTTTCAAAAAAACACCTTAGGATTATGATTTGCGATGAAATCATTAGACGTAGGAGACACAAATATACTTTAAAGGCTCATATTTTCATTTGTCCCTCCCTCTAGTGCCAAAAATGTCAAAAGTGCTAGATGCTACCAACATTGTAAGGGGATATCCCTGATGTGAAGTCCCAATTAAACCACACACTGTTTGGTGTAGGAAACACATATGGTTTAATTTTCTACCATTGTTGGAAAAGTTTCAAAGATATGCCTTGGTTACTACTATGCACAATAGAACACAATACCTCTTTGGGGCTACAAATATGTGAGCTTTGTGAGACAACCAATGTAAGGTGCACGAGGGAATATTTATGATTGGTAATGGAAAATGAGCCTCTCTGTGGAAAAGTAATAGTACTATCCTAAAGGGGGAATGAGAAGGAAGAGAAAGACTTGTTGAATACCTATAGGTTTGTCCACATAATAAACAATAATAATTAAATCATCACAACACTCATTGAATAATAGTCATAGCTAGGCAATGAGTTAGTTCATTAACTTAGTATGCAATTAAAGCAACATATAACACAAACATAACAAGAAGTATACTACAGTATCTATGATACATGTATCAAGAAGTGTCAACTCATAGTGATTCTGATTAAGGGTGAAATATCCCATGTACATTGTTACATGTATCAAACACTATATCTAGTAGTGGAACATGAAGCCACAACTTGCTTCTCCAAAGTATGATCTATCTCCTATGCACTAAAAGAGAAGCTAAGGAAAGACTCCAAGAATACATGTCCTTTCTTTGAGTGACGAGGACATATTTATAACAAATAAAAATGACCTCGAAGCTTCCTCATGACTCTTTGACTTCTATAAATATTTTTATTCTATTTGTGACTTATTACATACGATATCTGACTACTCACATTCCACATGTGTCCCTTGGACATCATTACATATAATTTGTTATATGAAACAAATTACAAATAAGATAGTATCCTAATAAGACGAAATTGATCAGAGGACAATGCCCATCAAATGGATAAATCATTTGATTCCTCATGTATTTGTAATGTAAGTGTATCATGACCTAAACTCTGTTGAGATTGCTTTAACATGAACTAGAAATTCCCCTATATACCACATCTTCACCTCCACTACCTTCGTCACTATGTTCTTGGAGCTTGACTGTACATTATTCAAGAGCCATGAAAATTTCATATGAGATTTGACTAGTGCAAAGGTGTATTGTAGAATAATGTATTTGTTAACCTCCAAGCCTTCTTATTATGTTATCTATTTGATATGTTCAACATATTTCTTAATATATTGGAAGATGACTACTCTGCCTCTAATCGCTTCAAGTGTTCCTATTGGAGGCATCCCATGCTTCTATATTACAAGCTCAAAACCATTATGTAGTTAATTATAGATAGCAGTAGTACTAATAGACTATGCTCCAAGATGCGAGTAGTTATATAGGTGGTGTCTCAACTAAACTCGTTCCATTTTTGTGGCAATCCTATATTTCTTTTCCAAATGTTGTGGAGCATGCAGATACTTGGCAACCTACTCTTGAATTTGGATGACCACTCTATTTGCTACTTTAAGCAGTTTTTCCACTTGTTGTGCTTTCTTCTAGATGGGAACAAGAGGAGCCACCACAAGTTGAATAAGTGTCATCTCATCATATACCCATGCCAGGGTGTCCTCCATTAGTGCTTGTTATTACTAGATGGATGACTGTCATTCTACAGTGTTGAAACTCTATGATGATAACCGTTGATTACTCGCCATAAGATGTTCAACATATTGCTTTACTACAACAAGTTTTTTCTTTAATCTAACATTCTAACTCAGTAGATATTCAGAGTTGTCTTGTGCTGTTGTGGAAAAATAAACATTTGCCACCATGATTTCCCTAGGATTACTTATGGTGTTGGTAGTAATCACCTTCTCTATAGAAACTAAGATTGGATTCCTAGGATCCTTCTCGAAGTATCTATTCCTTTGTTACACTATCCTCTTCTTAAATTGATCAAAAAAGACATTGCATACATCCATGAATCTATGTATTGGTTGAGGTGTGATCCCCATCTCCCCAAATGGGAGATGAACGCATGTGAGGGGATGTTCTTCTAGAGTACATATGAATTATCCTCCAATGGTTGCATGGTATCTTCTTCCTCCAACTATTCCTCTTCTTGCTCTTGAGTTAACTATTGTTCTTCTAGCTTCTGTGCTACTTCTTCCTTGTGGGACTGCCTTTGTTCTTCTTCTTCTATCCTTCTCCTCTCTTCTTCTACTACTTGTTGCTTTGCTAGCAACTCACCCTTCTTCGTCTTATCCTCTTCTTCTTCTTGAATAGATCCTATGTTCAAAAAATCAAATTTCAAATTCCTACTCCTCTCTCCTGTCAAATCATATACAATCCTCTTACTAGGAGCTACATTACCTGATTGAGGGGTTATTTTTTCTTCCTCCTGTACTTCCATATCTTGAGCTAATAGGTCCTACGGTGAACTGGTATACGCTATTGGTTGTGTCTCTCTAACTGCATTATACAAGTTGCTCACCTTCTCATCTTCTGTTGTGGACATTGATGAATACCTCGTATTGAAACTAATCCTTTAAAATGTTGCCTAGACACTTTCCTGGGATCATAACCATGAAAGTATTTAGTGGTGAAGTGCAAGCGATCTAGCTCTTATATTTCTACTACTCTCACCTTGTGGCTCTTGAAATCATATAATCTTATCCTTAATGGGAAGGTGGGGCAAGGGGATTTCTTCCTCTTGTGTAGACTTTCTTCCTCTTCTGAAGAATTCCTAACAATATTGTCCAACTAATTTTCTACTTCCTTCATGACCACTTACCAATCACATATCACAGCATGAGATGAGGGGATATATGACAACCAAAATATTTGATGTATGTACCTTTCGATGATGCAAACCAATATGTGATATCTCGCAGTGACTCCTTCAGTTGATCAGCCATACAAGGAGGATTCGTCTCTAATATCATATGAAAAATAACTACAAAGAAGGGCGCACTCAAATTCCCATATGTGCCCTTGAAGCTTGATTCTCATAACACTATGTAGTGGAAGTACATTGGGAACTTTTTATCGGGAGTCTAGTTCCAGTACAATGTTAGTAAGGCATATGATGCACATATTCCATCTAGAATAATTGCAGACATGAATAATATAGGTGCTTGGTTCACCCTCAAAGATATTTTTTCCTTCCCAACATCACGCTGCAATTCAAATGATAATTTATCTTCCCAATTGAAAGATTTACCCTCAATTACCACCACATTTAGCATATATATCCAATTCTTCTCAAACACCTCAGCATTATTGTGTCGATGCAATAGATAACACATTGCTATCAAATACTAATATATGTCTCTAAGAATCCTAGTCGAATAGACTGTAGATGGGCGATGGCGAAACCTGGAAGGCGCTCAACACCATGATTTGATAATCTCACTTGTGTTGAGGATGGCCCATCTCATGTAGAAATCATCATTTTCATATTATTTGGGCATAAGTATCTTATAATACATCTGCATGTCTTCTCCATAATAAGTGGTGAGTTTACCGTCATTCTCAATGTTAAGCACAAGATGGGAGTTGTCCATATGTGTAATGATCCACTCAATTATCTCTACACAGGGGATGACAAAGAATCTACCTGCGATCCTATGAATCCTAGACCTCTTGATATTGATGCATACTAGTAAGTCCTCAGGAAACTCTTTTTTCATTAATGTGTCATATATGCTGCTCCATGTGACCTTAATAGACTTATCAATGAAACACTGAGGGTATGCATATATATAGGAATGGTTGGCTTGGTCTCTTCAACAAATTCATTGGTGCTCACTTCTAAGACTTCATTGGAGGTCACTTTATGAGGAGGCATGGCTCAAACAGATGATGAAAGGGTGACAATACTTGCAACATGAACACTTGTCGATGGAAACACACTCATAAAGACAATATTAGCTTAATGTAACTAACTAGGACCCAATATCTCATAAATCATGTACAAAGACCCATAAAAGGTAACTGAGCATGTAAATATATTAATGATGACATAAAATCCCTTACATGCATAAGAAAATAGGCATGCAAACTAGGAGGGCACACTTTCAAAGCACAAAGGAAGGTCAAGGGTTACTTGATTCTTTGCAGTGTGCTCATGTGCTCAAGAAAGTGAAAGAAAAACTTATAAGGCATACTATCATGCTCCAAAGGGAGGATAGGATGGGTTGTCAAGGCTTCATGCCTTCATAGTGTGCTCACATGCTCAAAGAAAAGGAGGGCACATTGTTGCATGTTGAAGGGACGAAGGAATGTGTTCGAGGCTTACTGGTACACCCATGTGCTCAGGGTGCAGTTCTTCAAGGTGAAGAAGTGTGCTCAAAAAGAAAACTTGGTTGTTTTGGGTGTAGTTTTCAAGGTTGGGCGGGTTTCAATAACTAGAGGTGCACTCTACTTA